>JAVTVY010010795.1:0-52625 GCA_036873755.1 Hanleya hanleyi
GCAACCAGACGGGGACGCTTTTCCAGATTTATCCGAGTCAGACATAATTCTGAAAAATATAGATATGATTAAATTAGTGCCAATAATTATATCGTACAGAGCATTTAACTTCTCACAGTGCCAGCTCTGGGCTTATAGAACGATCGCGCACAGGTGTAGTCCTCTTATAGTGTACTACGGACCTCATGTATAATAATACCGCCACAACATCATAGATGCCACTATGTGTACAGAAACGAGCTCAATCAAAGAAAGTAACAGTTTCTTGGTATATAACAAGAGATGGACCCCATCGTAAATGTCCATTCGTAAAAATCAAGCGTACAACACCGTAATGCGCAACAATGAATAGTGATTCACTGTATAGGTATCAGTATAGCCCCACTTGTACTGTAATACCTTTGCAGCACCACATGTTGAACTACTATACATGTGCAAACGTAAAGTTGATAATTACGGTACACCTATATACATCAAACTGTAAATAGTATTGGAGCGAAAGAATGTTTGGAACGTGAAACATTCTAGACAGTATTTTATTTCCATAACATGCCAAAAAATACTTCGCATCGTTCTACTAATATACAGACAACAATGTGCTATTGTTGTGATATACACCGTTCTCTGAAACGTAAATCCAAAGTGCGAATATCAGTAAAGAGCTCAAGCTATTAGTATAGCTGTCTACATGTACATGCATTGTCTTGCCAAGGTATATCCAACTACCTATAGAAATTCGCACAAAGAATTCACAGTAACAAAGAGGTTACGTAACTTCTCCAGCAAAGCACTATCTCGAGAGAGGTGTGCTGTCGGTCAAAATGGCTGCCTAGTAACATGTCAACAAGAGTCCCATACCAGATCAGTAACGCTCAACGTCACCTATGATTGTAAAAGCCAATTCCGTGCCATAGTTTGTCGTGCCAGCCTTGTCGTGCCAGACATTTAACATATTTATCACAATGGTATACGATTTACAATGAAACAACGTATATATTATTCTGATGCAGAGCAGAATAATCCCATAGTGAAAGCATAGACCCGATATGCTTGTTTACAGAATGGCGAGCGCCATATCTGAGCGATCCCAATACACTGAGGATTTCTACTGTACATATTTAAAAAAAATATACAATGAAATGCGGTAAGGAATTCGGTATAATGAGAAAGTACATAAATGTAAAAACTCATGGCTTGAGAGCACGAGTAAATCCAATGAATGTATATGAATCTCCTTAGTTGGGGAGCACAGTAAATTCACGTGTGGGTTTGATCGTGCTAGAAATCAAACTGAGGTCTTAAGTTTTTGGCGGGAACTTGGAGCGGTCAAGGACGCCGGAGTTGATGGAGGGGTCCTCCATCAACTCCGGCGTCTTTCAATCCGCCGCTTGGATTCAGTTTGATTTCTAGCACGATCAAACCCACGGGGTGTCCGTTTTTTCTGGCATTTGGTATAAGAGGTTTAGAATCTACCCAACAGTATTGCATAATATTAAATATTATGCACAAGGTAAGTATAAGCTGTCTTGATATAAAATCAACACACTTCACTTGCATGAGCACTTGATCACTGACGGTAATTTGAAAATATGTTTCCTAATTTGGGAACATGCTTCCAATTTGGAAACCTGCCTCCTAGTTTGGAAACAGTAACGGTACCTGTTGGAGTTGTATTGGTAGAAGTATACATATGTACATCAACTCCGGCGTCCTTGACCGCTCCAAGTTCCCGCCAAAAACTTAAGACCTCAGTTTGATTTCTAGCACGATCAAACCCACGGGGTGTCCGTTTTTTCTGGCATTTGGTATAAGAGGTTTAGAATCTACCCAACAGTATTGCATAATATTAAATATTATGCACAAGGTAAGTATAAGCTGTCTTGATATAAAATCAACACACTTCACTTGCATGAGCACTTGATCACTGACGGTAATTTGAAAATATGTTTCCTAATTTGGGAACATGCTTCCAATTTGGAAACCTGCCTCCTAGTTTGGAAACAGTAACGGTACCTGTTGGAGTTGTATTGGTAGAAGTATACATATGTACATGTGGTAAAATGTACATGTATTATTATCATTATATGAAGAAAGGACATTCGTCTTTAACCTCATGAAAAAATTCCAGATATGCTGATCACCTACTGAACATTTGAAGCATACAGAGAAACAAATCTTTACAACTTTCAGTTTGTAAGTAAGTAAGCTATATTTAGTTATACATGTAGGTCCTATACCTTTGGGCAATGTACATGTATATGACACTTAAGGATAGTATTGGTATTTGTATTTATGAATGAAAACTTGAATTTACCAAAGTTTCAGAAAAGTCGCAAATGTTGTGAATTACTGTTTAGCTGTCCACATTAGAAAACACCTACATGTAAAGTTTTTTTCATGAATATTATTTCTTCAGAAAATATGTTTGTAATGGTTTCAATTATTAAAAGTTACATGTAATGTTTCCTGGATGGGAAACATTACCAATCCTGATCCAGTAAACTTTATGAATGTCTCCAATTCGGGAAACATTTGCATTTGGACCAAGGTTTCAATTGTAGGAAACCATTGTATTAAAGTGTAACCATGGCACTTGTGTAAGTTTATGCCATATTCAAGATAACGATGTGAATAACAAAACGTAGTGAAGTTTCCCCAAACATTTCACTTGTATTCTGTCTCAGAGGATTCAAAGGCAAATTTCTACAGTGGGAAACAAATTTGCGCTGCCTCTTTTGACGTCAGAGACGACGTTAATGACATCAGATTTCGAACATCCTGCACCATCTGCGGGAAGTCGCGGCAATACAGTGAATGGAACAGTTTTGTAACATTGTTGTGTTGTGACATGGTTTATCGTTCGATAATAAAGTCATAAGTTCCAAAAATTTAAAAAATTAGTCGTGAAACAAGAAAAAAGTTATAAATTCTATAATTTGGAAGATTATCTTGGATGTGACGTAAACTTGCAAAAGTACCACAGTTACACTTTAAGACTGAGTTATCCTAGACTAACAAAGGCTAACTAAAAAACAAGACATTTATTTTCACATAACAAGGTCGTAATAAGCTATCTTTTTTGTGGATGGTCATTGAGCAAAGCAGTGCAGGAACTGAGAAAATTATTCCTGATTTAGGAAGCTTTTTGAATGTCTCCACATTAGGGCAAACCACTGTTTCCATTTTAAGAAACCTTCAGGCAGCGAAATATAGATACATGTATAAAACAAATGTTTAGTTGTTCAGATAATAGGAAACACGCAGATTTTTTCCTTACATTATTTTTCAGGAAACGTATTTGTAATGATATACTGCTTTAGACTCATACGTGGGTTCGTAGATTATAGAACTTCTGAGGTATGCTCCAAGTTAATTTGTGCTCAAGTTATTATGCCATCATCGTTTGGTATGTTGATAGGGCCTCTATGGCATAGAGTAAGCTGTTTAGTATGCCGTCTGTTGACCATGACATAGCGTCATAACGTCACCTGTCCCGTGTTTGATATGTCGCCATTCTTCATGACTTTAGCCTCCATGGTAATTTGTAAACAATAGTATGTATATCTCCACATAACATTCGGTCATCCATGGGAAATGGATAAACATTTGGTCAATCTGTATATTTACTAACAATTTTGATGAAATTCAGCAGATCACTTGATGAAGGCTCTATCATGAAAGTCAAAATCTTGTGCATTAAATATGTTTATGTCGCCATCGTCAGCAGATCACTTGATGAAGGCTCTATCATGAAAGTCAAAATCTTGTGCATTAAATATGTTTATTATCAGAACTGTCTATTTCTTTTACGTTTGTAATTGTTCCAGTTTGAGAAAGTTAATGTTTCCCATTCAGGAAACTTTATGAATGTCTCCAATTCAGGAAACACTGGCATTTGGATGAACCAAGGTTGCCATTGTAGGAAACCATCACATTAAGACTGGAATGTACACATGTATCTTTGACTACATGTATCTCAGACTTAGGAAGACTAATAAACTAGACACTTATCATGCCATTACAATGTCATACCCAGAAAATTATTCTTTTTGAATGTCTCCAATTCAGGAAATATTCACATTTGGGCAATATAAATGTACATTGTATGTGAAACAAATGATTAGTTGTCTTATTACAGCTAATGTTTATGTATACTATGATTGTCTTTTTGAATTTGGTGCTAATTTGGTGCTAATACTGTTATATGGAATAGGTCTTTGGATTATGGACGCGGATATTCTCTAATGGACGACGGCTGAATTATGAATGACGGACCAGACGCTTGTAAGCAAAACTCCTAGATTTTCCTTAATATTATTTTTCAGAAAACGTATTTGTAAATTGTAATGGTTTGGGAAAAGTTGCAAATGTAAAACACATGCTAATTCAGATTATAGAAAACACCGAGATTTTTTCCTGAATATTAATTTTTTCAGAACATGTTTGTAATGGTTCCAGTTTGAGAAATGTTTCTACTATGTACGTATGTATGTTTCCTTTTTAGGAAATATTACAAATGTTTTCAGTTTTGGAAACATAACAAATGTTTCCTATTTTGGAAACCTATAACCAATATATTCCTGATTTAGGAAACATTTGCATTTGGGCGAATCAAGGTTTCCATTTTAGGAAACCATGGTATTAAGACTCAAATATCTCAGACTAACGAAGGCTAACGAGCAAGACACTTATCGTGCTATAACAAGGTAGTAGTACCGGTAAGGTTTCTTTGTGTGAATGATCATTGTGCAGAGCAGTGCAGGAACCGAGTAAATTTGGATAAAATTTTATTCTTTTATTATTTGCCAGATTATAATCACAAGAACATTTTTTTATTATCTATCGTGTAATAGCACGTGCCTATTTATATCACAACTGAGTCAACAGTTTGTGTTTTTTGTAATTTAAAGGAGGTGTTCGGTTTGACCGTATTTTTTTCCTTAGTGTGTTGCGTTTATAAACCGAAAATATAATTTCCTCTCGTTTACTTTAAAAGTTATTAGCTTGAGAGAGAAAATACTGAATTTTCATATTCTCAATTTTCACCGAGAATAGATTTGTCAAAAAAATATTACGAGTATTAGAAAATAAGCATTTGTTTGTTTTTGCAATTTTTGGCGATATTCTTGAAGGGAATTCCATTCATATATAAAATATGACACCTTAACCAAAACGAATCTTACATATCGAAATGCGGTGGATTTGATCCAAAATGATACTGAAGAATCGTTCTGGTTAAAGGTGTCATATTTTCATGATATTGAAATATGCCAAAACGCTTGTAATGTTCTGAAAGGGTGTAGTTCACCGCCATTCGGCACATGATTCCTCATTTTGATAATTGTAACAGCTGCTTGGCCGAATGGTTACAGTGTCGGACTACAGATTAAAAGTAAACCAACATTTTGGTTCGAATCCCCAAATACCCGAAAACATTTTTTTCCATTTTTTTCTTTTTCTCTCATCTTCATCATTTTGGACTTTAAAGTGAAATAAAGACAGCGAACCCTTAACGCACATACTCCCTTATTTTATTATAATTCGTCGACAATAGAATTGCACACTAGCAACACCACACACAGTCAGTATTTGAATATTCTGACGATCCAGCAGAGCAAAAAATTAATTGTTAAACATATATAATTTCGTCTTAGGGCAGCGGAAAGTTGTAACTATGAATTGAAAAGTTATAAGGTTAAACTTGTCTTATATCAAGGCCTTTATTAAGGAAATGACCCTCAACAAGTGGTGACGCTTGCTTTCCCAATTAATCATGCATGTGCCAATATGTGCCAATGGTAATCGTATGAGAATATGAACCAGAATTTCCCATTTGACTGGCCTCGCCTGTCTGACAAAGAGTTGGGGAATACCTGAGCATTACGTCACAATTTACCGGCCGGCTCGAAGCGAGACAATAGAGCAGCAGAGAGCGACTCTGAAGGGAAAAATATCCATCTAAAGCGAACACCTCCTTTAAATTTTTCTGTTCAGGAAATACGTTTCCTGATTTGGAAACAAATTGCCAGAATAGGTAATAGGATATGCATTTAGGAGTCGTACCAGACCGGTAAAAAAAAAGATTTTGAGGAAACATATTAACAAAAAAGAACCTTCTCCATCCCATAAACTTGGGACATCAATGTCTGAGTTCGGCATGGGAGGTAAATGGATAAGCAAAAACATGGTGGGTGCATAAGCACCTTCCATCTTTAGTAGACTTTCCAAACCCTCTGAAAAACCCTTCTAAATATATATTTTCTTGGAGGGAATGCACATACCTTTATTTCAAGGTGCAAGCCATTTATATGCAACTTATACATAAGTTTCTTTCCTCGGAATGTACTCCATATTTTTTCAAAATGTAGAAGTGAAATGGCCCAAAATAATTCTGTCCACTTCATGGAAAAATCTTGCATGACACAGATTGACTTTAATAGACCTTTTAACTCAAGTGGGACATACATTGATGCAGTCTGTGGACTACATGTACATCCTTGGCTGGAGACTGCTTGAATTTTGGTGCCATGCAAGCTTGTGACCAGTGACCAGTCTACTAAAATACTCTACAAAGCTATAAACTAAGCAACTATATGTATCTGCATCAGGAATTGGGGGCATATAAACCCAAGAATAACATGGGGTTTCATTTCACTTGAGGCTAAGACAGTTGCCAGCTTGATGCCCCATAGTTTATTTACACATTGTCCATGCAAAGAGATTTATTGTAATAATACCCATTGATCTACAGCAGAGCTCAGCAGTTTGTACCCTTTATGTTGATCACCAACACTTAAGTTACTTTGATGATCCAGTTTATTCAGGTCTACAAATTATCACTGGATATCATAACAAGTGCCTATTATCATGATTTTATGTGAAGTATATTTATTTACTTTTGCAATTGTGTTATATGGTATATATTCCTGAACATATTGGTACAGGTACTACATACAGCATAGAGGTCTAGTACAAGAGTACCTAGGGTAGGCTATACAGGAGCGCTAGAAAATGTGGTGGACTGTATTTTCTCAATCTGATAATTCAGACTTAATAACGGCTCCTCTATGGGACATGTCGCTAATTAAGATCTGGGACAGTCTGTATCTTAAATCTGTTACAGTCCAACTTCAACGGGCGAATAGGTGCCTATATCCGAGCAAATAATAATCTTTGGTGATTGCTCATGCATGGAGAGCAAAAACTTCGTCAGCCGCCTAGGTTGAATTTAGGTTGAATTTTTCTGCGCCTCGTTCACTACAGAAATAATCGGATAGGCACCTATTCGCCCGTTGAAGTTGGACTGCGATTGGTTGCCAGTCTGACATGCGCGACAGATTTAAGATACAGACTGTCCCAGGTCTTAATTAGCGACATGTCCGATAGAGGTAGTGGTTATTAAGTCTGAGTTTCAATCAGATTAGTGTTTTTTTTATTCCAATATTGATGTCTTCTTTAATGATATCAAGAAAAAGGAATTAGCGAACATGATACTGTGTTTTAATGTGCGAGTTAGAAATTTACTTCGATCCCACCCATTCTCTACCTCGATCCCCTACCCCAAGTCTCTTGTCCTAAGGGTCATATAGGACCTGGTACCGTATGCTATGTGGCAGAGAATAAAAAAATGTATACCGATATATAAACATTATAATGTGTTTGCTTCCTATGATCACATTGTATGCTGAAGTGAAAATCAACCATATCAAATGCACCAATGTGTTCAGTCACTAAATGCTTAGAGATGTGTAAACAGCTGAAAACTAAGGATTCCAAAATGCCCTTGACCAGACTACATGTAAGTTGTTGCTGGCTAATAATTGTCGAGAGAGATCCATGTCGCTTGAAATAAAATATGAAGTTGTCCTATACATATACGTTACACATACATGTGTATCACCACATCCCTTTGTTTTTCAAATAAAAAAAAATTATCAATCCTTGGAATTTTAAATGGTGTTAAGTGTTACTGAATGATATGTAATATAACTGGAAATGAAAATGCACAATATATATACAAACACAAGTTAAATATCTCCGCCAGGTGACTCGGCTAAGGTGTTCAGGCCCAACATTTCCATTTATCGCAAGAAAGTCTGCATTTCTTTGATAAATTATCATTATTTGAAGTCTCGAGAGAGCCATTATAAGCCATTACTCAGGGCCGTCAAAATTGGGACATGGGGTCTTTATATTTTAACCTGCAATTCATTCATTCTGAAAATGTTCAGCTTCGATTGGCTTACACTGGCCTGAAGGGAAAACATGTCTTCTTCCACTGGATATAAGCCATGGGTTACGGGGGGTGGGGGGAGTCATTTGTCTCGCTGATTATAAAAATATAAGAATGTGGGTGGCAAAATAGTTGGGTAATTGTTGGATTTCCAGCCAAATTATATCTGATCTTGGATTTCCAGTTAAAAGTTTTATTTATCCGTTGGATTTCCAGATAAATTCATGCATTTATTTGAAGATTTCCAGAAAATATAATTTACCAGGACTTAAAATTCCAAAACAAATCTGTAATTTCATTGGAATTCCAGTTAAAATGAGGTTTTTGAGCAGCTGGATTTCCAGCTAAATTGTATATAATTTTGTGAAATTTGAAATTCTCAAAAAAAATAATTTATTCTTCATAATTCATGCAATTCTATTGTGACAAAACGATACGACAAATACGCGAGGAGACTGGATAGTTTTATTAACTGGTTTTATTAACATACATGCATTACGTGAGACAAAATATAGATACAGAACCTGATCACAAACCCAGTGTAAATCCATGTAAAGACAGACAATCACCGAAGTCTATCATGTTCAGATTTCATCGTTTGCGTGGGCGTTTTTTGCGGGGGCTGCCATATTGGATTTGAGGCATTGTGGGTAATAGCTAAAATGAGAACAGTATCGAAATTTAATCTAAGAATATTTGCTATAGATTTGAAAAAAAGGATAAATATGCTAATAAATTCAAGGATGAATTCCCTTCCGATTCCCTTCCGACTGATAGAATATTTGGCGAAAACGCCCGAGTGTCGTCTGCATTTACCACGGAGTTGTGACCTTACGCCGTAGCAGAATCAAGCCATTCAAGTTCTTTCGCTGACGTCCGCGTGATAAATTAGGTCATCCAAAGTTCGAAAAAAATGGGGGAAGAGGGTCACAACAAGCTGATTAGCAATAGGGAATTTAATTATAACAGGCAAGATATCATTTCCAAGTAAACGATGACACTGCGATTGTCTGAATTGCCAGATATCATCCATTCACTTCAGATTATGGCCTAGATCTAGACATTAATAGAATAGAATAGAATATAGAATAGAATAGAATAGAATAGAACCTTTAATTGTACTTTTTTACCCGTTGATGAGTTAATGTGTACAGGAGAAAACAAAACAGAATAAATCACAACATGTTCACCGGATTCAATAAGATACATTGTTCATCAAGTACTTTCTCTTAATTAGATTGCGATGAATAAAGTTAACTACCAGAGAGATGACCACCATGTCCTCGGCAGAGAGAAGCCATACAAATGTTGCCCTATCTGGCATACTGATAAAGTTGGCACATGTCTGTGATATATTTGTAAATAATAGACATCTAGATATGCTATAACCAGGGCATTTAATCAAAAAGTGGAATTCAGCCTCCGTATCAGATTTGCACAATGGACAAAGACGGCATTCAATGGGAACTCCGGTATACCTGCCCCTTTCGATATTAAGATCATGAGAGCTAGTTCGAAACCTTGCAAATGACCTACGACGGTCTCTATCTTTGATAACATCAATATAAATCTCCCGACTAAAACGAGATTTGAATTCCATATATGTTCTAAGTTTTTGACTGCCTGGCAACCGATTACACGATGGTCCATTAACAATTCTTTTTTTCCAGTTCTGTTCAAAAGCGGACATATACATCTTTTGTACTTTGCCTGAGGAAGCTGATTGTTTTGCCACACCACCGATACTGTTATAGGGACCGAGAATTTTGGGGATACTATTTAATACATTTGAGTACCAGGATGATGGATTATTCTTGCAGTAGTCCAGAGCCACTTTTAGAAGAGAGTTATCGAGAGCAGTATTTAGATGACCCAGATAGTTAACTGTTTGACTGGCTATAGATATTATCAGTGGGTATCTCCCCAGTTCACCATAGACTGCATCGGTGGTAGTGATACGGTTAACCCCAAGAACATATTTACAAGCCTTTAAATGTAATTTTTCACAGTGTAGTCTAGTGAGCTTGTGTATATCAGCATTGGGATCCAAATCTATATTGGCAGCCCAGATCTCACAGCCGTACAATATAATAGGCTTAATATGTGATCAAACAAGTGAAAAAATAATTTCACATCCAAGGTTTGACAGTTTGTGTTTTTGCATAGCTTGAAGAACCCTTTGATAGCCCTGTTGTATAAATCTTCTTGTGCAAGGGTGAAAGAACCAGTTACACTGAATTGTATTCCTAAATATTTATAGCGTTTGACATTATCTATGTGTTTTTTCCCAATGGTGAACTGATCATTATATACCTTACCGCCTTTGTTAAAAACTATCACCTTGGTTTTGTTAACATTTACATCAATACACCAACAATCACAATAATGGTCTAGAGAGTAATACCATGTCATCTGCATATAAAAGACAAGGTATTGCTATGCCATTTAGGTATGGTGGAGTATCTACATTGCATTTCAGTAAAGATGGGAGGTCATTTATGAACAGTTTAAATAAATTGGGGCTCCTAACTCCTACATTGGACACAAATGACTCTGTTAATCCACTGGATGTTTTGACACATATGGTATTCTTACTGTACATATCCTTAATGATATCATAGAATCGACCTCCTATTCCTGCTTGTCGTAGTTTCAAAAGAATCCCTGGATGTACAACACTATCAAAAGCTTTAGACAGATCTACGAAACAAGCGAATAATTTAACTCCTTTAGGGGAGGTGTACTTGTCAATTAAGGTTCTCAATACAAACATGTGGTCAGAGGTGCGATGTCCCTTACAAAAACCAATTTGGGACTAGTCTATAATAGCATTCTCCACGAAGTAGCTATCTAGTCTATTGTTAAGCACTCTATTGAACAGCTTCCCCAGGCAACCTGTAATCATGTGGGTCTGCTGAATCACCCGCCGTAAAAATTGGAGTTATAATACCATTAGACCGAATTTCAGGATAGGAACTAGATGACAGAACCTAGATTTATTACTTTTTAGACAATCTACTGCATCCGCTATTTCCTTATCAGTAATTAGGTAATCAAGTTTATTAAAAGTTGGAACATTTTCTTCTTTAAGTAAGGAATTTATATACGCCAGACGTTTATTGTATTTCTGATCAGCTGTATTTAGAGTATTGAAGTAATCTTTCCATAGAGATGGTTCTATGTTTTCTGATTTATCCATATTATTTGCTTCATCAAGTTGTTTAACCAAGTTCCAATAGGCCTTTGGGTCATGACTGTGAAGTTCTGAGAGCTTTTTCAATAGTTCAGCTGTATACATCTTCTTTTCATACTTACAAGTTTTGTAATATTGCTTTGTATATTGAAATAAAGTTTGTCTTAACATCGAATTGAATGGATCATGTGATAATTTAGCACTCAGCTTCTTAACAGTTTTCTGTAGTTCTACGAGGTTGTGATTATACCATCGCTTATGATGTCTAGGTATTTTTTTGCCCTTCCTGGAAGGGAAAACTTTCACAAAGCAGGAATTACTCGCATCTGTAATGAGTTCATTCAATTCTTGTGTGGCTCTATTAACTGAATTTTGTTCGGTAATATGGATATCATGGCTGTAATGAAGTATACGCTCACCAAAGGGTGGAGATCTCAAAATACCTTGATACTGAACCAGACCTGACTTAGTAAGTTTGAGGATATAATGTGACTTTCTTAGTTTACACTTAGCTTGAGTATCAGGATTATCTATGCCACACTGTTGGCCTTTTAGCATGAAAGATAATTTGCAGTGATCTGACAAAACACTATTAAATGTTCCCACCTGCATATACATAACGTTAGGAATCAATTCATTATCAGTTACAAGATAATCTATTGTACTACTACCAAAACAGTTATGATGGGTCAGCTTTCCCAATAAATCTCCCATTATTCGGCCATTTAAAATGCGCATTTGCGATTGAATACATAGTTCTAGGAGTCGTCTACCTCTGGAACACACTGTAGAGTCTTGATTATGTCTATATTCGATGTCACAATCCACAGAATAATATTCATCTGTAACACCATATTTATGATCATCGTTCTCAATGAAATCAACACACTGTCCAGTTCTTCCATTAAAATCACCACAGAGTATCACATTACCAATATTTTGATAACTGATCATCTCTCTTGTTAAATCTTCCATGGAGTCTCTCTGTACTTTTGAGTAATAGGAAGTGTACTCTGGTGGTATATGTATAAAACAAATATATAGGTCACGTTTAATGCCTGACCCTTGATTTGCTATCTTAATCCACTGGTAGTCTGTATTGGTATTTTTAATAAAAGACACAGATTTATGTAAATTTTGTTTAATTAGAACGGATATTCCACCAAAGGCCCGTGGGCTGTCAGCAGATTTCGGTCTAGATACATTTACTGGGCGTCGGTACCCAGGAATGTTAAATGAACATCCTTCTTCTAGGTGAGTCTCGGTGAAACAAAAAATATCATAATTACAAACTTCTTGAACAAATTCCGAACATTCCCATTTGTTGTGGGTTCTCGTTTTCAAACCATTAACATTCCAAACACCGATCCGAATTGGACTGTGAAGTTTGAATCTCGACTTAAACTGACACATCAAATTTACCGATCAATAAACATACACATGGAAATGAAATGCCAAGTGTTGGGATTAAAAATGGATTGAGACTAATAATGTGGTACCATAATTACTATAATGGTCTAACGTTTGAGACCACCTGACTATCCTAGTTAATTATCGTTATGAGCGAAAGTTACAGATAATACAGTTCACATTCAGTCCCATTGGTTTCTGTATCGGGAGCGACCACGATTCCAACGGGGGCTGCGATCACGATGAGGACTACGATTCCCTCGTGGGCTGTACCATCTCCTGGGAGATGGAGGCCGCTCAACATCGAGTATGGTTTCCACGGAATTCCGGAGATTGGCCGCCATGAGGCTCACTCCCTCATCACTCAGGTGAATACCATCCTCCACAAGGAAACGATGAACAGGACCACCTCTCCTGCTGAGATTACCATGTTTACATATAGATATTTTCTCATCATCCATTAGATGCGCTGCTAAGAGCATGTTTGTTTTCCGGACCCGTTTAGCAAATAGTTCGTTGTCCTGCCGTGGGGGCAGTTCAGATACCACCACTTTAGCAGAGGGGTACTTCGATTTTGTTTCTTGTAACAGGAGCTGCATTTGGTTAACACATGCATCAGCATCTTTCTTTACAATCTCATTGGTACCGACATGGAAGATAACACAATCTGGACGATTTTGCGAGGGGTCCATCTTGGAGAGTGATGCTCTGGCCTCTGCTACTGTTATAGGCAGACTGTTTACTCATATTAAGCCGACTGGAGAACCGGTCACAGTCGATCTTCTTTGTGTTTGAATCTCCTATGAGGAGAACTCGTTTGACAGGCTTTTCTGCAGACTTCGAATGGGGCATTGTTTCAGTATGAGATCTCTGTGTCACTTGGTGAGTTCGGTCTGTTTTAGGGGAGACTGGATTTGAGGAGAAGGTTACCGCCTTACTTGCAGCAATGATTGTTGAGGTACTGACAGGAGTAATCTCCCCTGCTCTACAGTTGTGTAATTTCAAAGATAACACTTCATCACAGAGCTTATCAATTTGCAGTCTCAATTGTCTATTTGATTGTTCCAGGTCTTCAATGGTGCTAGTTTTAGTTCCCATCCTTAGATTTAGTCAGTCTAGGTCCTTCCTGAGTATATCTATCTCAAGATTTAGAGATCGATTTCTGGTGCTCACGGTTAATTTCCTCGCACAGGTTAGATCTTGTTGTCTCAATTTCTACCATATGTGAGTGGCCTTGTTTGTTCAGTTGGTCCTGTAGGTCACATACTTTTCTACATGCAGAGTCTTTTTCAGCTTCAAGTTTGTCTGATTGTTTGCACAAGGTATCATATTTGTTTTTTAGACTCTGGTCTGTGGATCCACCATGAGACCGCTTCACATTTTGTATGGGACTGATGGGACAGAACAGCGAATCTTGTGTGGAGCCTCTGTTACCGCCATAGTATCTAAGAGAGTTGATACATAGTAAATATTTATGTTATTATATCATTCAGTCAGGTTCCAAACAGAATCTTGAAAATTCTATTATTAATAGGTACGGACAACCAAGTTGCAAGTAAAGTTCATAAAACAAACACGTTCATCAAGCTATAGTTTATTGCAGATTTTATTGTGTTTAGATCCGTACACTTCATGAATAGCTTTGAAGTCCAACAGCAAACTTTTACCAAGAACTCAAACAACTGATAAAACGAAATTTTAGAAAGTCAGATTCCTCATATTTAGACACCATTAACTTATATCCGTGGATTGTACATAGCGGTGCAAGGACATTTCCCCCGGTGGACATCAATTTCTCCCCTCCCCCATTTTCGATATTTCCTGCATGTCCCCCTTCCTATATATTTTTGTACTATGACTTCGTACAAATGTTTAACAAAATTGAAATATTGACAAAAACAAATTTGGGGCATTTCTCTATTATTATTCATTATTTTCTATAATTCGGCATGATAAAACAATAGCTACCGGTAGTATACATACTATACGTTAACAACTATTACGTAGTCATAAATAGATAAATATTTTGATCCATACAATAGAATAGAATAGATGTTTATTTGCTAATTAGCACCTACATGAATGAAAAATACGAAGCTGCGCATCAGAAAACCCCTCGGCTCTGGGCGCCAGCCATTCATAATGTATTCAATTTGAAGCAAGACTTCAGGAACACCAAGCAGTCAAGTGACAAATATACAGATTATGAAAAAATTTGCCATTAGAAATGGCCTCTAAGGTTTATGTCCAATCAGAGAAGTCGGTATTCATTACATAAGTCTGTTGATGCATCGATGATGTATACCAAATTTTGTCATAGAGCATTTGAAAATTATCAGAGATAGAGATCATTAATGATTTCGCATAAATTAAAGATGGCCGCCCATCCTTCCCACCACTCAGAGAAACTGATGTGGTTATTCATTGCAAGTGTCTTGATACATGGATGCTGTATACCAAGTTTCATATAGAACACTGAAATGGTATCAAAGATATACATCATCAAAGATTTTGCATAAATTAAAGATGGCCACCAAGGTTTCCGCCCAATCAGAAACACCAGAACTGCCATTTATCGTAAGTCTATTGATGCATCGATGATATATGCCAAATTTTACATCGAGCACTCGAACGGTATCAGAGATAGAGATCATTAATGATTTCGCATAAATTAAAGATGGCCGCCCATCCTTCCTGCCACTCAGAGGAACTGATGTGGTTATACATTGCAGGTCTCTTGATACATCGATGCTGTATACCAAGTTTCGTATAGAACACTTGAATGGTATCAAAGATATATATCATTAAAGATTTTGCATAAATTAAAGATGGCCGCCAAGGTTTCCACCGAATCAGGGAAACTGGTTTGGTCATTCCTTTGAAGTTTCTTGATGCATCGATGATCTATACCAAGTTCACACACGGAACAGTGAAATGGTACCTAAGATACACAAGATTAATGATTTCGCATAAATTAAATATGGCCGCCAAAGTTTCCAACCAATCAGGTCCAGATTCAATAGGGTTCTGGGTCATGAGCATATGGATGTGCAGTGCAAGTTTGGTGTGCCTAGGGTAAGTCGTTCTAAAGATATCTTGGTAACGAGAAAGCTATGATGGTTTCGCATAAATTAAAGATGGCCGCCAAAGTTTCCAACCAATCAGGTCCAGATTCAATAGGGTTCTGCGTCACGCGCATACGGATGTGCACTGCAAGTTTGGTGTGCCTAGGGTAAGTCGTTCTGAAGATATCTTGGTAACGAGAAAGGTGTGACGGACGGACGGACGGACGGACAGACGGACAGACGTACATGACGACAATACCCTTCGGCCAAATTTTGGCCGAGGGGTAAAAAGCACCTACATGAGGCGAACAATCAATAATGTAACATACATGTGACATATGTTTGTGCTATGTTTATTAAAAGCAGCTACGATATTGATATTCTGTTTGATACAGTGACGTCACTGAGGGATTTCTCTCCCCTGAAGAGCTTAATTTTAACACAGAATTAAATGAAAGAAATTCTAAGAAGAATGGTCCAGTTCTAATTTCAACACTTTTTTGAACAGAATCTTTCCCTTCCCCAAGTTGTAGAAATTCATCTCAAATCTCCTGTTGTGCGGGTGGCGACGGCGCTGTAATTGACAGAACAGCGAATCTTGAGTGGAGCCTCTGTTACCGCCATAGTATCTAAGAGAGTTGATACATAGTAAATATTCATGTTATTATATCATTCAGTCAGGTTCCAAACAGAATCTTGAAAATAACAAACTGAACAATAGCTTCTAACTAGTACAGAATTTAAAAACAATGTGAATACTATCATATTCTCCACAAAATATCACCCAGTAATGTCTGTTTTGTCTTCAATGAAACCATGGGGTATTGGAATTACCGTATAGTAAAACCATGAATTATGCATGTCAAAATAGTGCCCTGTTGAAGAAAAAGTAATTCATGGCAAAACCCAAGATAACTATTACAATATTTTACTAAATCATACAAATCTTGTTAACAGTATCTTAAAATATTTCAGTGTGTTACACATTTGTAGTTATATTACAACAACCAAAAAAAAAAGGGAGGGGGCGGGGGGGGAATGTCCACAGAGGGAAATGTTTGAAGGAGGAAATATCTAGGGAAATGTCTACAGGGATAAATGTCCTCAGGGTGGAATGTCCTGGCTTCATAAGCTATCAATCACCATTATGTCTTGTTTTTCATTTGTTTACAATAATTTGATTATATATAATTATTGTATAAACATCGCAATATTTCTGTAAATTATAGTAATATCTCTCTTCGAATAGTTTGGCATTCTTAATTTTTCATTCAAGGATAAAATTAAAATAATTCTATCAGTTTAATTCCTTAAATTTGATTTATATTGAAGAAGCATCCCAATATTTTGTGCTTTATATATTCGATCAACATACTTTATCCCAGATCCGATCCAGAGTATCAATTCTGATCAAATGTGTTTGATTATTGTCACACATGTGACTTTATGTATCACCGTAGGTATAGTTTTGTGTTAGGATAAATGAGTAATGTGGCTGGGTTTATCAAGTGTACCGAAGTAATGAACTGGCCCGCTGAGGAGAATGTGTGGCGCGAGGTCTTTGTTTTGTAAATAGAGGTTGTTATCAATGGTCACACGACATGGAAAGTCGCGTACTAAAGTTACATAAGAGACACTCGAATCTAATTCCTGCCAAGCGTGAATATTCGATTGGTCAGTTGGTGCTAACAGAACAGATGATTTTGGTATCTGGTTGTAAAATATATTGCATTCCAACTTTTGCCCTTGTGGTGAACACACGTCGGGCCCGTGTAGCTCTAGTATGGAAAGCCATCAGTGTCATAACCTCTGGTTTTCCACACGTGGTAATTCGATTTTCCACGCGTGGAAAATCCAACCAATGGTTTGACTTGTAATTACCACGTGTGGATATTTTGACCAATTACTTAACTTGGAAATACCACACGTGGAAATTATTTACCACGTGTGGAAAATATTCACCAATGATAGAACTGGGAATACCACGTGTGGAAATTATTTACCACACGTCGTATTTATCACCCAATCATTGAATTCGGAAATACGACGCGTGGTAAATAATTTCCACGCGTGGTATTTCACTGGGTTTTTCACACGTGGTAATTCTTTTTACTCCTCAGCCCTACGGGCTAAGGAGTATTGTTGTGGCCCTGGGGATGTGTCTGTCCGTCTGTCCGAGCCGTATCGCAATAACTATTGCAAGAAAGTTCATGAAATTTACAGGTTATGATCCTTTTATTTTTTACTTGTGCCTTTGAGACTTTCAGGTCAAACCGGTCATTAATTATTTTTTTACAATTTTTTTTATTTTTCTACCATTTTCCAGTCTCCTAAAAACGGATCTACAAGTATGCATACATTAGCCCTACTTTTGTACTGATTTACATACATCTACTAGCATGTAGCCAATCAAGAGCTCCATAGTAAAGTTGTATGTCAGCCATTGGTTCAGTGTAGTGATTGACTGGTCATTGGTTCCTCTGCATATTCAGCAGTATGGTATTGCCAGTCAGGATAGCCAAATTACTTCAGCAAAACGTACCGGCGCCCAAAATAAAATCCGCCCAAAATAGCAAATGTAAAAATTAAGATTTTAATAAATTAAGAGCTTTGTCCGAACCACGAAACATCCACCGAAAACACCGCAGGGATTCATAGAAGTCGACTTTTAGGGCCGGTTATCGCTCTCAAAAAATTGTCACAAGTGAAACTCAATTTCGTCTAGACGAGGGAAAATTCAATTAGAGACCGCTGTTTCAGGAAAACTCAATTCCAATGAAGACGAAAACTGAATTTTAGCCAATTAAACTTAATGTGATTTGCATAACTTACGGATCGTTGCTGTTTTATTACTATTATGCGTGGTTGACGGAGAAACAGATGAAGAGGTTGTAAACAACCCGCCATTTTGAGCGAGGTAAATTCCCGTGAGACTGTCACCAGGGAGTCATTTTCACTACATTTGTTATGCTGTTGGAGAGGGTACCCGAAAACAGGCTAGTCGCCCTTGACCTTTCCGTTGCCGAGATACAGTAGTACAGCACACACACCCACGATGTTAACACATGCGTTGAACACTGCCTACATTCGTTTCACCATGAGTTTGTTAATGTATCAGTTTTTGCCGGGGACTTCGATTCCAATACCAACAACTGTCTACTTGAAACGACTACTCTTAAAAACTAACAACTGAAAGTTAATGAATCAACTGAATTATTTTGAAAATAATTTCGAAAATGAAAGTGAACAACACGAACAACAACAACAACACACGGACAGTCGACACTGTCATTTGACGATCTGAAAACGATCTTTTTTTTAATGTGGTTGATTCCTTTACTGAACTTTATTTTTGTCCTGCCTCTATAGTCTACATGGTGTCATTCCTTTAGCAGGTTTAGGAAAAGCTGCTCAATTCTGACAGCTAAGGTATAGGCTGATCTAGTTAAACACATTACAATGGTATGTGATTTTCGGCTATCGGAGCCAGTTTTTCTTAGAGAAGTGAAATTCTCCACAGTATCTATATGTAATTTGTGCATTTTTATTCTGAAATTTGAAGGAAATCTGTTCAGGATCAAAGAAAACCTCCAATACCGTTTTTTTTTTCCAAAGCACAATGACATTGGGCTTGCAATTTTGTAACATTGTCACTATGGGCACTATGAAAATAACATGTGAGGTATTGGAGATTTGTTTTGATTCTGAATAGATTTCCTTCGAATTTCAGAATAAAAATGCACAAATTACATACAGATACTATGGGAATTTCACTTCTCTGAGATGAACTGGCTCCGATATTTAGCCAAAAATCCCATCCCATCCCATCGTGAGACAGCTCAGTAAACTCTAGTCGGTAGTTATTTCTTTCATCACATGGGCCATGTGTAACATTTAATTTTTTTTTATTTTTTTCTTAAAAATATATAAAACTGGGGTTGAATTGTGAATAATATTTTAGAAATTTAACTGCCAGAAATGGGTTCGAATGCATTTCCAGCCATCTAGAACCCCAGAGCTTCCGGGGCCTAGGTGGCCGACCACTTTACATTGACGCCAGGGCAATAAGATCACAAGTTTACATGTTTTTTGTCCCCCGCTACTTAGTAAGAGAGGGGGGACTTAGAAACACCGGTGTCCGTAATTCCGTAAGATTTTCTTGTCCGAACAATAACTCGTGAACGATTTAACCGATGAACTTCAAACTTGGGGTGTACCTTGACATTGGTGAGAAGACGGTTGAAATTGTTTTTCAGCAATGTGCGTGATCTGATATGGCCGCCGTCAGCCATATTGGATTATAAGCAATTGGATCTTAGATTTTCTTGTCCGGACAATAACTCGTGAACGATTCAACCGATCAACTTCAAACTTGAGGTGTGCTTTGACATTGGTGAGAGGACGGTTGGGATTGTTTTTCAGCAATCTGCATAATCCAATATGGCCGCCGTCAGCCATATTGGATTATAAGCAGTTGGATCTTAGATTTTCTTGTCCGGACAATAACTCGTGAACGATTCCACCGATCAACTTCAAACTTGAGGTGTGCTTTGACATTGGTGAGAGGACAGTTGGGATTGTTTTTCAGCAATGTGCATAATCCAATATGGCCGCCGTCAGCCATATTGGATTATAAGCAGTTGGATCTTAGATTTTCTTGTCCGGACAATAACTCGTGAATGATTTAACCGATCAACTTCAAACTTGGGGTGTGCCTTGACATTGGTGAGTGGACGGTTGGGATTGTTTTTCAGCAATGTGCGTGATCTAATATGGCCGCCGTCAGCCATATTGGATTATAACTTAGCAGTTGGATCTTAGATTTTCTTGTCCGGACAATAACTCGTGAACAATTTAACCTATCAACTTCAAACTTGAGGTGTGCCTTGACATTGGTGAGAGGACGGTTGGGATTGTTTTTCAGCAATGTGTGTAATCTAATATGGCCGCCGTCAGCCATATTGGATTATAAGCAGTTGGACCTTGTCCGGACAATAACTCGAGAATGATTCTATCGATCTACTATACCTGGGGAGTGCCTTGACATTGTTGAGAGGAGGATTGGGATTGTTTTTCAAGGACATGCTTTATGGCCATCAGCCATACTGGATTTCATTGGATTTTAAACAGTTTGATCTTGTCCGGACAATAACTGGAGTACGATTCAACTCATCTACTTCAAACTTGGGGAGTGACTTGGCATCGGTGAGAGGACGGTTGGGATTGTTTTTCAGCAATGTGCATAATCCAATATGGCCGCCGTCAGCCATATTGGTTTATAAGCAGTTGGATCTTAGATTTTCTTGTCCGGACAATAACTCGTGAACGATTTAACCGATCAACTTCAAACTTGGGCTGTGCCTTGACATTGGTGAGAGGACGTTTGGGATTGTTTTCAGCAATGTACGTAAACTAATATGGCCGCCGTGAGGCATATTGGATTATAAGCAGCTGGATCTTGTCCGGACAATAACTCGAGAACGATTCAACCGATCTACTTCATACCTGGGGAGGAGGATTAGGATTGTTTCTCAAGGACGTGCTTAGTCCAATATCACCACCATCAGCCATACTGAATTTTATTGGATTTTGAGAAGTTTGATCTTGTCCGGACAATAGCTGGAGTACGATTCAACTGATCTACTTCAAACTTGGGGAGTCCCTTGACCTTGGTGAGATCCCGGTTAGGATTGTGTTGTGATTGTGACGAACGAGCATAATCCAATTTGGCTGCCATCTACCTGCGATATTGGATTATGTTTCATTTTAAGCAGTGGCATCTTGTCTGGACAACAACTCTAGAATAATTCAACTGATCGACTTCAAACTTGCAGTTTGGCTTGACGTTGGTGAGTGGACAGTTGTCATTGCTTTTCAGTTACCTGTGTAATCCAAGATGGCCACCATCAGTCGTCTTAGATTTTCAGCATTTAGATCTTGTCTGGACAAGAACTCTAGAACGATTCAACCAATCTACTTCAAACTTGGGGAGTGCATGGACATTGGTGAGAGGACAGTTGGTATTATGTTTTATGGATGTGCATAATCCAATATGGGTGCCATCCGCTGTATTAGATGTTAAGCTCGTCAGCGATATCTCCATTTTCAAATCATACTCTTCATTAATAATATGGGATATCATCGACCAAAAAAAATCGACCATAGAGGATCACCATAACTGGTGCTGCTAGCGGGGGACAGGTGCTGCTAGCGGGGGACATGGACCTCTATGGTCGATTTTTTTCCTGCAGATATGTGGATACCTTGTCGCTTTTTATACCCCTGTACATAGTTTGGGGTATACTGGATTCCGATTGTCTGTCCGTCCGTGTGTCAGTGTATCCCATCCGTTCATCTGTCCGAGTTGTGGCTTGAGTTTGCATTTCACATGCCATAACTCACTGCTATTTATCCAAACCTCTACACTCATAAAAACATCTTGGTCTAGACTGTTAAGGGGCTGAGGAGTTGTAGCACCTCTGGTGCCTCATGTTTCCACACGTGGTAATTCTATTTTCGAATCTACCGATCAAAACAGTCGTTACAGAAAGCAGATACACGCAATTTGACTCTGTCTTATCTGTCGTACGGTCGTCGACCTATACGACTCAGTCTCATGTTGAACTCCTGCACTGCTCAACAAAAAAATGTTTGCTACACGTACGTGTATTTTATTAAATTAACAGTGTCCTGTTGCAGATTGTCTGTTCCAGCTAGACGAACACATTCGGAGAACTGATACTTGAACCGCCGCAAACTGTCAATTTCCGCCATTCTGAAGGGACCAGCTTTCTTTGTTAAGCTCTCATTCATTGGCTGGGTAAAATAAAATTTCGACGCGTGGATAAATGGGAATACCACGTGTCGAAATTATTTACCACGCGTCGTATTTCCGAATTCAATGATTGGATGATATATACGACGCGTGGTAAATTATTTCCACACGTGGTATTCCCAGTTCTATCATTGGTGGATATTTTCCACACGTGGTAAATAATTTCCACGTGTGGTATTTCCAAGTTGTGTAATTGGTCGAAATATCCACACGTGGTAATTACAAGTCAAACCATTGGCTGTATTTTCCACGCGTGGATAATAGAATTTCCACGCGTGGAAAATCGAATTACCACGTGTGGAAAACCAGAGGTTATGACACTGATGGTTTTCCATACTCTAGAGACCGGGCGGTCATATGATATATATGGCGAGCTATCTGTTCTCAGCCAGGACCAATATTCCAGCCGGTGGCGGGTACTTCATTACGGCTTGAGGGGTTAATATACCATGAACTCCATCTCCCTTTACGGACTTATCGACCCCAGCAGTAATTTCTACAGCCTTCACCAGGGACTGCGATAGACCGAGTGCAGGATCGATGGCGAATCGTGTTCCACGTTAACCACGTCCCCGCTGTATACAGTTGAGCTGTGCAGACTCTGGACTGCCGCTGTGTATCACCGCTCCATGGCTGACCGATAGGGCATAATGCGGACTGTTCACGTGAATAGACAATTTCATAATTTGATTGTAGTTGCAACTACATATTTTTTTGTGTGGATAATTTATTGTTATGTGTACAAATGTTAATTGTTCTGTCAGTAAAGTCTGTTTAATTGCACTTCTGTATTGGCACCTTATTTCTTCCTCCCCGTAAACGAGTACGATTGGCAGACCCATATTTTATTTTGTGAAAAACACGTGGCATATTACACGTGACGCAAAACGTGACGTGTCACGCGTGACACTGGGGGCTCGTCCGGGATATTGCCTATCGGTAAATCTTAACGGGTAGGAATAAAGGTGAATTTATAACTTGAAATTGTAAGCCTTTTGTTGCCTCGGAAGATATATATACATATTTTTTTTCCTGTTACAATGCCCAAGGGTTAATAAGGGTGTTAAATTACACATTAAACATTAATTTGCCTAATGGTAATTTGGTGAGAACAGATAGGGGAGATAGCGGGGTGTTGCTTTGGTTAAATAGTAACATTTACCATAAACCGCTACTCCGCGGGATGTATTCGTTATCCCGGTAGTGAACAAGTCACTAAGCCTTGATATAGGCGGCTGGAAGTTTTCACCAGCGATAAAATTTTGCCATTTGCCTTGCGCTTTGTTGTCAATTTTTTGACGGTGATTGATCACGTTTTGTATTGAGCATTAGTAGAAATTTTCGCGTGTAATTATTGCTCAATGTACGTTTTGTCTTAGTTTATAGGGCGGCTAGGCTATGGCGGATATTGCGCATTTGATGCGCTGTGGTAAAGAGTTAGGGTTAGGAGGGATGGAGTTAAAGCTTTTCATCGACGAAGGGCGTAAACGCTTTGAAAAAGAACAACAAGAGCGTGAACGTGAAGTACGTGCTCATGAAAGAGATTGCTGTGCTCAAGAATTAGAGCTTAGGCGCATGGAATTGGAAATTGTCGAGAAACGCGCGGTAGTTCAGCCTGTTAATGAGGCGCTACCAGTCCACCGTAATGTTGTCGAGTTCAGACCCAAGTTGCCGGTCTTTAATGAAAATAAGGATCAACTTGATACTTATATTGAGCGTTTTGAACGTTATGCCGACTCTAATAGGCGGAAACCCGAAGATAGGTCCGTTTATCTCGGCGCGCTTTTAACAGGTAAGGCCCTGGATGTATATGTTCGTTTGTCTACTGAAGAGGCAGGCAATTATACAAAACTCAAGGAAGCACTGTTTAAACGTTTCCGGTTAACGGAAGATGGTTTCAGAAATAAGTTTTCACTTCAAAACCAGAGTCGAATGAAACACCTGCTCAATTTGGGTTTAGGCTTGGGACATATTTGGATAGGTGGGTAGATTTGTCTGGCGTTGAGAAAGATTTTGAAGGTTTGCGCCAACTCTTTCTGAAAGAGCAGTTTATTTCAAATGCACCAAGAGATCTTGCAGTTTTTATTCGTGAGCGTGCTCCTCAGAATATTAACGAGTTAGTCAAGTTAGCTGAAACATATATGGAAGCCCGTAACTGGCAACATCTAAGTCGGCCCGGTAATGCGACCCAGTCTCAGAAACCAGGTCAGAAACGTGACTCGGCATCTAACGATAATACTGACAAATTGGTTAATGAAAATAAATCAAGCCAAGGAGAGATAACTTGTTACAGATGTCATTCTGTGGGTCATCTAGCCCGTCAGTGCAAGAAACGTTTAAACGATGATAAGCCTATAAGACCAACGTATACCGCTTTTTGTCGTGTTGATCAGTCTATACCTAGAAATGACCATAATTGTTCTCTAGGAGATGGTACAGCAATCTTGGGAGTGTGGATGCAATATACCGGTTCTCAGTGGTTCGTGTTCTGACTCTGAAATTGATTTGTCAGGGTTGCATATTGAACAAGGTTTTGTAGGTTCGAAGAAAGTGCGTGTAATGCGCGATACTGGGTGCAGCAGTGTAGTCGTCTGCCGAGATCTTGTTGACGATAACGAACTACTAGGTCAAGAGAACAGGTATGTCATGATTGATCGTACTGTGCGTGTTGCTCCAGTTGCTCGTATCTTCATTCAAACACCGTTTTACACTGTAGTTGAAGCCTTATGTATGCCAAATCCTGTTTGCGATTTGATTGTAGGCAATGTGCCAGGTGCAGCGGTTAGCTCGGAAAACTCTTATATGGTTGATCATGTGACTGATTGTAGGTCATCTGATTCGTTGAGTGTTGAAGTTGATCACGAGGTTTTGGACGGTAAGACATCTAGCATGTCACGTGATGAAATTACCGATGTAAATTCAGAACTTGATGCAAAAGTGGAAATGACTAACGCAGTTCAGACCCGGAGTCAGGCTGTTAAAGTTCACAATCCAATGCCACCACTTAACGTACCGAAAATTGACATGCCAAATGTGACTCGTGAAAGTTTGATCGCCATGCAAAAAGATGACGCTTCACTTCGAAGGTTTCATGACTGCGCAAAAACTGAACATGAATCGAAACCGGTCGGATCGGGAACTGAAGGTTTTGCCTATAAACATGGTGTTTTATATCGCTTGTACACTAAATCTTCTGGCACAACAGAGATAAAACAGTTAGTAGTACCTATCGATCTCAGAAAATCTGTATTGAAGCTTGGTCATAACACTGTTATGGCAGGTCATCTTGGCACGAGGAAAACACTTGATAGAATAGTGAGTAATTTTTACTGGCCCGGTATAAATTCTGACGTTGAGAGATTTTGTCGGTCTTGCGACATTTGTCAAAAGACCGTGGCCAAGGGTAGGGTCCCAAAAGTCCCGTTAGAAAAGATGCCACTAGTTGATACACCGTTCAGCAGAGTAGCTGCGGATATCATAGGACCGATTCAACCAAGAACAGAACGTCGGAATAAATATATTTTGACTGTCGTAGACTATGCAACGCGATACCCTGAAGCGATAGCTTTGCCCGATATTACTACCGAGCGAGTAGCAGAAGCGCTCTGGGGCATATTTTCACGCGTTGGAATTCCACAGTCTATTTTGACGGACAATGGGAGGAATTTTACGTCTGGAATGATGACAGAGTTTTGTCGGCTACTTTCTATCGAGCAGCTCCGAACTACACCATTCCACGCGATGTGTAATGGTTTAGTTGAACGATTCGACGGCACACTAAAGAACATACTTAAAAAGTTGTGCGCAGAGCGACCGATGGATTGGGATCGTTACATTGAACCGTTGCTTTTTGCATACCGTGAAGTACCGCAAGAGAGTCTTCGGTTTTCACCGTTTGAATTGCTTGATGGCCGCACCGTCCGGGGATCAATGACTATTTTACGTGAGTTATGGACAAAAGAGATTGACGATGAAAACGTCCGTACAACTTATGAGTACGTTGTTGACTTGCGTAACAAATTGGAGGATGTTGCGCAGTTAGCTAAAGAAAATCTAGGTTCTGCGCAGGCGAGGTATAAATGAAATTTTGACAAGAAAACGAAAACTAGAGTCTTAAGTGTAGGCGACAGAGTTCTCGTTTTGCTTCCGAGTCATTCAAACAAACTCTTGATGCAGTGGCGAGGGCCGTACGCGGTTAAAGAGAAAGTAGGCCTCAATGACTACCGAATCTTGGTGGGAAAGAAACGCAAAATCTTTCACATCAATATGCTGAAACGGTATGTCGAACAGGAACGTGAAAAACCTTATACGGCAGGATTAGTTGCAGCGATCGATTTAGACCCTGTTGGAAACGAAATGTTCGATAATGAAACTCTATTAGAAGAGTATCCGTCTACAAAAACCGAGACGTACCTGGATGTAAATATTTCCGATGATTTGTCCGACACGCAGGCGCGGGAGTTGCGTGCGCTTATTAGCAAGTATCGGGATATATTTTCCCACAAACCTGGACTTACAAATTTGGTGGAACACGACATCGTTCTTACAACAAAGGAACCCATCACGGTAAAGCCATATCCGGTTCCTCACGCACTGTTAGACACTGTAATAAAGGAGGTTTTGGAAATGGAACAAATGGGGATTGTTGAACCATCAAACTCACCATATAGGTCGCCATTGATTATGGTAAAGAAGAAAGACCTTACATTAAGGCCGGTAATCGACTTCCGTAGACTCAATAAAGTGACGATTTTTGACGCTGAGCCAATGTCTAATTCTGAGGAATTTTTTTGCCAGAGTAGCAAACTGCAAATTTCTGTCAAAATTGGATTTTTGTAAAGGGTATTGGCAAATCCCCTTAACACAGACCGCTAGGGATCTCATTTCTTTCTATAGCCCACAGGGTTTGCGCAGGTTCACACGCATGCCTTTTGGTTTGGTAAATGCCGGAAGTACTGCATGATGAGAAAACTTCTCCATGGTTTGTCAGATATCGACAGTTTCGTCGATGACGTTCTTGTACACACAGAAACTTGGTACACACATATGACGCGACTATGCGAAACATTTGAACGAGTTCAACAAGCTAAGCTTACGCTTAAGCCATCCAAATGCTATTTTGGATACCGGAAGTTAGAGTATGTAGGTCACGAGGTAGGACAAGGTGTACTTGGTACATTGGAAAACAAGATTGAGCAAATCAAATGTGCCCCACAACCGCAGACTAAGAAAGAATTGCGCTCTTTTTTAGGTCTTGCTGGTTACTACCAGAAGTATGTTCCGAACTACTCAACCATTGCAGCACCCTTAACTGATTTGACGGGAAAAGGGAAACCAAACAAGTTGGAATGGGAAGCCGTTCATGATCTAGCTTTTAACACACTAAAAGAGGTTGTGCAGTGCACCTATTTTGAAATTGCCAGATTTTTCAAAAGAATTTATTCTTAGAACTGATGCTTCAGATGTAGGCATAGGAGCAGTGCTGCTACAGGATTTTGATGGAGAACTGCATCCTATCGCTTATGCGAGTAGGAAACTTACCGAAAGAGAGAAAAGTTACTCAACCATAGAGAAAGACAGATGTTTTGGCTATTGTTTGGGCTGTAAACAAATACAATGTTTACTTGTTTGGACACATTTTTGCTACAAACTGACCATCAGCCACTTTCATTTCTCAAAACTGCTAAGCTCAATAATTCAAGATTAATGAGATGGGCTTTATATTTACAGTCTTGTAATTACAAGATCGAGGCAATAAAGGGTAAACTGAATGTCGGTGCAGACTTTTTGAGCAGAAGCCCTGTTGTGAAAGAATGAAATTAGGTGTTTTTTTGGAATTTAATTCCAGGAATTCATTCTTAAGGGCGGGATGATGTCACACATGTGACTTTATGTATCACCGTGGGTACAGTTTTGTGTGAAAGAATGAAATTAGGTGTTTTTTTGGAATTTAATTCCAGGAATTCATTCTTAAGGGCGGGGTGATGTCACACATGTGACTTTATGTATCACCGTGGGTACAGTTTTGTGTTAAGATAAATGAGTAATGTGGCTGGGTTTATCCAGTGTACCGAAGTAATGAACTGGCCCGCTGAGGAGAATGTGTGGCGTGTGCCGGCGCGAGGTCTTTGTTGTGTAAATAGAGGTTGTTATCAATGGTCACACGACATGGAAAGTCGCGTACTAAAGTTACATAAGAGACACTCGAATCTAATTCCTGCCAAGCGTGAATATTCGATTGGTCAGTTGGTGCTAACAGAACAGATGATTTTGGTATCTGGTTGTAAAATATATTGCATTCCAACTTTTGCCCTTGTGGTGAACACACGTCGGGCCCGTGTAGCTCTAGAGACCGGGCGGTCATATGATATATATGGCGAGCTATCTGTTCTCAGCCAGGACCAATATTCCAGCCGGTGGCGGGTACTTCATTACGAATTGAGGGGTTAATATACCATGAACTCCATCTCCCTTTACGGACTTATCGACCCCAGCAGTAATTTCTACAGCCTTCATCAGGGACTGCGATAGACCGAGTGCAGGATCGATGGCGAATCGTGTTCCACGTTAACCACGTCCCCGCTGTATACAGTTAAGCTGTGCAGACTCTGGACTGCCGCTGTGTATCACCGCTCCATGGCTGACCGATAGGGCATAATGCGGACTGTTCACGTGAATAGACAATTTCATAATTTGATTGTAGTTGCAACTACATATTTTTTTGTGTGGATAATTTATTGTTATGATGTACTGTTTTGTCTCACTCCCAGTGCTTTCTCTAAATAAAACGTTCTGTGCTCAAATATATATTTGTGTCTTCTCCGGGAAAGTAAATATCTCGTGGCTACATACCTTTCATTACACGGGTTTGCTATGACACTAATAAGGTACGGTACTTCAAGAGCACTTCAAAAGTGCATATGAAAGGTATCCTTCTGTAGAAGAGTGGATGAAGTGCCTTGCCATATAAGGACATTGAAGTGCCTCATATATTCTAATTAGGTACTTCAAGAGCACTTCAGAAGTGCCTTTGAAGGTTACCCTTCTGTGGAAGGGCGGATGAAGTGCCTTTGCAGTACCTTATTAACATATTTGAGGCACTCTTCAAGAGTACTTCCAAGTGACTTCATTGGGACTTCAATGCCCTTATATGGCATTGCCACATAACAATACCCACACTGCAAGCACACTTCTGACTCTTGAGCCTTGCACTTCAAGGTTAAAATATGACCGCACTTTGAAGTTACTTCAAAGTTACTTCAAAGACACTTCTGGACAATAAGGGCCACTTCGGTAACTTGGGAGAAACTGACTTACTCGTAATTTTGAAGGATTTAATAAGTGCTGTCAAATTTGAATCAGTCGCGGGGTTAATCCCAGTACCCAGCAGGATAGGCTGTACGATAGCTGCTCTGTAGCCTTGTTGACGGTACCAAGCCCCTATCCGTAAAGAGATATAGTATGAAATCCGCTACTTGGGGAATAGTGGCTTTGGATGGATTGATACCCCTTGAACCACAACAAATATCAAAGACTGCCCACTTTGATTGGTATACAGAGAATGAGAATGGCCTGATTGATTGTACCATTCTGAGGCCAACGTCTGCTGAAAATCCCGCCTGAGAAAGGTGTCTTTTGAGCACTTGCACATGTGGTAGTGGAACAGTCCCGGTTGGCGGTGGTAAATTGATGATTTGGGCTGAGACAATAGGTTATGCTGGCCACCTAACCTGTAACCTGGGTCATCAAAATGCGGTAAGACTGAACCTGGGATCGTGTGTATCCATTTTCAGCCTATTTTGGGCAACTATATGAGGGAATTCCTCGAAATCAACACCACGTGATGCTGTTAGCCAATCAGCTCAACTCGTACCGATGTAACCCCAACGTAACCCGCCGTTTTCGAGTCATGTGCTGTCCTACTTGTTAAAATTAACGATCTACAACACCTCTTGGATAATACGGAAGTTATTCATATCTGTATCTTTTGTAAACTCAGACAATATAGGTTTCAGAAATAGCATGAAAAGCTTGTAATTTATCAGATTTCTCGAGTCTGTTCTCCACCGGATGAAGACCAAACGGTTCTCGGTAAAGTTACAAGCGTCTGGTCCGTCATTCATAATTCAGCCGTCATCCATTAAAGAATATCCGCGTCCATAACCCAAGGACCTATTCCATATAACAGTATTAGCACCAAATTCAAAAAGACAATCATAGTATACATAAACATAGGCTAGTGTCCGGCAAGAGAGAAGCAGTCAACAGTTTTCAGTATCGGATATCGCTTCGCATTAATGGCGACACATGATTCGCAAGCCATCTTATGGATGGTAAAGTGTACGCAAATGGCTAGCCACCATGGAACAATGAGATATACAACACATATATCTTCGTGGATCTTTTGGACTACATTCTCAAGTATATTGCCGATGGTGGAAACGCATATGCGACCATTCCCGTCCAATCCTGTGATAGAGCATGCACTGCGGATCCGGGACCGGTGACATGAACAGTGGCATTTGATCGTTTTGCTTCGTGGCAATCAAATCTATGTGTGGCATCTCCCAGACATCAGCAATCTGTTTCACGATGTCTGGGTGAATTTTCCACTCTGTGGGAAAGATCTGATTTCATCCGCTAAAACGTTCAGACATCCCGGAATGTGTCTTGCCAACACAGTTATGTTGTTGTCCCAAGACAGACTGAAAAAGATATCCGCTTGGCTGAGGAATTGTGGCGATCTCATCTTGTTGATAAAGGCAACAACTGTTGTGATGTCCGTGGCAACTAGCAGGCTCTTGTTGGTCAAGTCTCTTACCCATGTGTGGATAGTTCGTCACTGCCATGAACTCCAACACGTTTATGTGGCAAGAGCGCTCCTCGATCGGGGTACCTCCCCCCCACTCCTTCCATAAATGCATCCATGAACAGGGGATTTGTCGGACGAAACGGAAGTAGGGATACACCAGGCATCACGTTGAGTGGATTAAGCCACCATTGGAGGCATTATTTGACAAGTGTCGCGACTGCATGGTATACACGGATTCAATTGCCTTTCGCTTCAATGATGATTTAAGTGCATCAATCAAGGGGCGTAAGTGCAGCCGTCCTCTTGGAGTTACGCCCTGTGTTGATGTCAAGAGGCCAACTATCGCAGCAAACTGTAAGGTCCTGGCATGAGAAACATAGGTATCTTTATTGTTATCTTTTGCTAATGATCTTCTTGGCCAGAGCTAGAAGCGTATCGTAATCCACCCCCAGAAAAGTGCGCCTTTGCGAAGGTGTCAGTTCTGATTTCTCTTCATGTGAGAGATAACCCAGAGAAACCATCACCCTTAAGACAAACTGCGTGTCCCGGATCAACTGCTCCTTGCAGGCATTCCTTAGCAGTAAGTCGTGGATATAAAAGTGGTACTTTATACCTTGACTGTGCAGGAATAGTGCAGGGTGAAGTGAAGAGACCGAACGAAAGCACTTGAATTTGGAAACAGTGATGGCTGGTCATAAACCTTAAGTACTTCCTATGTGCTGGATATATCGGGATATGTACATATGCATCCCTTAAATCCAGCGAGATCATCCATTCTCCCTGTTTGGGTGCTGACTGGATGGACCGGAAGGACTCCATGCGAAAGTGTGGCGGTGGAGTGATAAGCGTTTGAGGTTTAAGTCCTTGTTTAAGCGTTTGAGGTTTATTCCCTTACGGAATTGCAGCATGGGCTGCAGTGCAGCATGGTCTGCATTCATGCTGGGATCATGCTGGATTTACAGCATATGCTGGAATCATGCTGGGTTTCCATGCTGCAGTCATGCTGGAATCACTTTGATAAAATACTAGTCATACTGCATTGCAGTATATGCTGGAATCATGCTGGGTATCCATGCTGTGACCATGCTGGATTTACTCCGACAGTATTTCACCATACTGCCTCCCAGCATGTACTGCAACCATGCTGCAAATGCATGCTGGTGTTATACTGGATTAACTCAGACATAATCTATCCATGCTGCAATCATGCTGGAACCACTTTGATAAAATAATAGTCATACTGCGTTGCCAGCATATGCTGGAACCATGCTGGGTATCCATGCTGTAACCATGCTGGATTTACTCTGACAGAATTTCATTATACTGCCTCACAGCATGTACTGCAACCATGCTGCAAATGCATGCTGGTATTATACTGGATTCACTCAGACATAATCCGACCATGCTTCATGGTCATACTGCATTGCCAGCATGTGCTGCAACCATGCTGCTGTATGACTGACCTACATGTACATGTAGCTGTCACATGATATGAATGAACTATTGACCTGGTTATTCTGTACCAATCAGAAATCAGGTCAGTTCACAAGTTTAGAGCCAGAATTCAAATCAGAATAACTACTAACCAGTACTTTGAACATGGTTGCTGAAAAAACATGGCTTGTAAGATTCTAGGATGTGCCAAAGTACACAGACAAGAGCTATTTGAATTGTATCATCTTTATATTCTTATGTATAACCATGGAAGTACATGTACTTGGAAACTTGAAGGTGAGTGCAGTTACAGTTGTTCCCTGCATGTACATAAACTTCATATGTGTCTGGAATATAAATCCCTTTGTTTCAATGGTCCATCGTGAAGTATTTATTGATGTCTGGATATGTGAAACATGAGATCAAGTACATGGATAGGAAAAAATATATTACAACCCAACATATTTACAAAATATGCCAGAAAACTAAAGTTAGCTTTACTATTTGTGCAGACAACAAATTCAATGGCTTCCACCACCTGTGTCCATGCAGTGGAGCTATAACATTGTACATGTATCCCATGTTTGTAGGTTATAGTTACCATGCTGGCACCATGCTGCAAAATCCCAGCATGGCTGCAGCATGCATGCCTCTGTATAGGTTATAGCTACCATACTGGAACCATGCTGTGAAATTCCAGCATGGATGCAGCATGCCCCCTGCCAGGCTTTAGCTACCATGCTGGAACCATGCTGCAGAATTCCAGCATGGATGCAGCATGCCCCTGTACAATGGTCATACCTACCATGCTGCAACCATGCTACAAAGTCCCAGCATGGTTGCAGCATGCCCCTGTATATAGGCTCTAGCTACCATGCTGGAATCATGCTGTAAGACAATTCCAGCATGGTTGCAGTATGCATGCCACAGAACAGGATGAAGCTACCATACTGGAACCATGCTGTGAAATCCTAGCATGGATGCAGCATGCCCCCTGCCAGGCTTTAGCTACCATGCTGGAACCATGCTGCAGAATTCCAGCATGAATGCAGCATGCTCCTGTGCAATGGCCATACCTACCATACTGCAACCATGCTGTGAAATCTCCCAGCATGGTTGCAGCATGCCCCTTATCAGGCTTTAGTTACCATGCTGGAACCATGCTGCAGAATTCCAGCATGAATGCAGCATGCCCCTGTGCAATGGCCATACCTACCATACTGCAACCATGCTGTGAAATCTCCCAGCATGGTTGCAGCATAATTTAAATAATTGAAACATGCTGCAGCCAGGTTGAGCTTAGTGGGGTATTCTCCAGCATGGCTGCAGCATGTACTGTGACCATGTTGGCACCATGCTGGGAACATGCTGGGAACATACTGGAACCATGCTGGAAATGCACTGCAAATCTGTAAGGGTTACCACACGCATTTCTTTCTTGGAGATGACAAAGACTGGCGAATAGAACCCAGGGATTTTGTCCTGTACCAGAAGCTCTATAACCACCGCTTTGTCTATCAGCTTGTCTACAGAGGCTTGTATTGCTGATATGTATTCCCATCGCTAAGATATGCGAGACGGGAGGAGAATTGCAGTCAGAGGCGGAAGCGTGTTGAACATTAAAGTGATCGTAAACCCTCAAGTAAAGTTTCCATTGAATGGAAGACCATTGCAAACAGTGGGAAAATATTTATTGTAATTTTTTACAATTTTATTACACAGAGTAAACTGCAAATAAAGCATGGTGGTCTGCTGCGATCATATCTAGGTCCGGTGACATTACACTGCCTTAATACATATATTTCAAACCTTGTATGCACTTTTCAATGCTTGACTCAAGCTTAAGGTGTGTATACTTTGAGTTTTAACATAGACTCACTGTTCCAATATGCATGTTCCACCAAAATCTGGGAGATGGTAACTCGTAAGGGTGAAGTCAATTTGAGTCTTGCATTTAATTTCCCCCGATTTTGGTGAAACATGCACATTGGAACAGTGAGTCTGTGTTGAAACTCAAAGTATACACACATTAAGCTTGAATCAAGCATTGGAAAGTGCATACACAGTTTGAAATATATGTATTAAGGCAGTGTGACGTCACTGGACCTAGATATGATTGCAACAGACCACCATAAAATACCATGCTTTATTTGCAGTTTACTCTGTGCAATAAAATCTTTAAAAATTGCAATAAATATTTTCCGACACAGTTCGCAATGGTCTTTCATTTGAAGGAAACTATACTTGAGGGTTTACGATTAGTTTAAAAGGTAGCCGTATTTGATCGTTCGAATTACCCACACTTCTGCCCCAATATTGACTCAGTTCTGCCAAAACAACTGAAGCCTCTCCCCTACCGGAAGGTCCTGTTGAGGTAGAAACGGGAAGGCAACATTCCGTGGTTCGTGCCATACCGGAAGCCAACTGGTATGGCCAGAAGTCACTTCTTTGGGGTTGACTGCTTAGATTTCCCCTTTTCCTTCTTATGACCCCATGTGGAGACCTTGGGATTTTGAACTAGAAGGCAGGTTGGATTTGGACTTCATAGGTGGAGGACCAGAAGCTGCAGCTCCCGATATCTTACCACTGGAGGCAAACACAATGTCGTGCTGAATCTGATCCATTTCCGGTTTAACCTCCACGACAGCTGATCCAAGCAGTAAAGACGACACTGGTGAAGCTTCGAGCAGACATCGCTTTAGTACTTCCGGTGTATAGCTATGCATTAGAGGCAAGAAGGCCCGATACCTCAAATGTACTAGCATGACAGATATACAGGTATCATGTGCCAGAAAGTCTTTATTCACACCGGAAGCTATCTTCAAAAAAAATTTCAAACAAGCCTGAAATTTTTGTCAGATCAATCGAGCTCATCATAGAATGCGTCACATCTCTGATAACCTTGAAGAACCAGTCGAGATGGGACGAAATCGCCACTCCTTGACAAGCCGTCGCTTCCAATACCGAGGCTTGTTTGTTAGACATGGGGATGTTAAGAGCCGATGGAGTTTTGTCTGTGTCACTAGGACACATCAACCAAAAATCTCCATTCACATCCACAGCCCGGACCCTGAATGGTGAATTATGAACTGCATAGGCACTGGAAGGACCCCAGAAGATCCTGTAGGTCGGAAAAGTTGCTTAGGGGCTAGCCTGTATGCTCTTTCCTCGTGTGAAACCGGCTCAGCTAACACTTGTTCAAACATATTATTTAATGATATTATAGCCGACAAGGGCGGTAACGTGCATACCTTCCCCAGCACCGGTAGCACCAATCCCAATTCCGAACCCCTGCATTGTGGGATAGGTCTCATAATTAAGTGGGAATACAGGTTGTAGAGATAATCTATTGAATGCCAAACCACCAGACATGTCAGAGATACAAGACAATTGAGAGGCCATATCACTTGAATAATACTAAGAATACTTCCCAAACATGCCAAAGGACTTCTTGTAGGCACTGTACGTAAACAACTCGTAACCTTGGGTGAAGGAACGAGAAGGTATTTGCGCGAGTATGCATGTGACTTGCAGGATGAGATCTGTGGGATCATTTTTTCCCTCCACTGGTGATTCAGTGTAAACACAGAATGCAATAAGTCGTTGAAGGGAGATTTTTCAGCACAAATAACTTTTGCTTTACTACCCAACAATGCTGTATACCAAACTTGAAGTTCCTAGCTGCAACAGTTCAGCTTCCAGTGCATTAACATCATCATTCAGCTGCCCAGCTAGCCATCAGCAGGACGACATGATCCCATCCGGCATATATACACGAAAAATCTTGATTATTTCAACCCTGGAGAGCTTGTGCCCATCGGATAGCATGTAAAAATATAAGAAATCCTCGGTATGGCCTCATGCTCGTGCCTGGTGAAATGATCAAAATAGCACACACAAGTAATAAATTCATCTTCACAGATCATTTTGTCCAACTTGAGGGTTTACATCACAACCTACCTCTGGTTAACTACTGTGGCAGTGATAAATCCCCTGTGTAACATGTAGCAAATCAAAATAGAACACAAACTTGAGAAAAACATTAAATATATCTTCAACAAATGACAACCACAAGCCTGGACATCTAATTTCTCGCTTACAAGGTATACATGTAGCGTTACTAGTTTGCTCTCAAACTAGCTGTGTACAGGATTTGTCAATCCCAGCCTAATTTTGATCCATTTTCAAATGATTTCTCAGAGGCATGTTGGCATAGGTTATTACACATATGATCACATCTTTTGGGATTATTTCTCTCATGTTCAGTCAGGTGCCAACTTATAGAAGTTATAAAATTCTATAAAAGTTCTATAAAGTTATTATTCTATCAAAATCTTCGCCATTCACAAAATAATCAGAGTGTAATGACCTCTGTTAATTCATTTAGGATAGCCATTACTGTATGTTTAACAACCTTCAAGCCCAAAGCGCATGTGTTGCATTCATAAAACTTACACAAACAGGAGATTACTACCTAGATACTTGCATCACAATGTACATATCAGCTTACAATGTATATTGTTGCATCCCAGAGTTGTCCCTCAATTATATACATTTTCCTGGTCATTTAAGGAGTTATTACTTAATGTCACACTTGTTTTTGAAGAGCGGCACTCATTTTTGTTTACTGTGCAAATTGACAATACATTATCTTACAAAGTTATACCTAAGAAATAAAGACCGAGGAAGAGGTTTCAAATTTCCCAGATAAACACCACTTGGCACGAGTCCAGCAGTTTAGACCCGAGGCTGCAGGCCGAGGGTCTAAACTGCTGGACGAGTGCCAACTGGTGTTTATCTAGGAAATTTGAAACCGATTTCCGAGGTCTTTATTCGACAATAGTCAAACACAAGAAAATAGTAATTTTCCTGCAAATGGATTTCTTTCAGACGAGAGAATTTTTCATGAAAGAAGAACAAAGTGATGAAGTAAACCTTTGTTCTTGAGTTAATAAACAGGTATGAAGTTCATAAAGTAAATGTATGGTTTTGATTTCACAACAGTTTAACTAAAGGTAGCTGTTTCAAACACAGGAGACAACTCCACAGGACAAATGCCATATACTTGTAGGGGAGAGAACTCTGAATATTCCAACCTAACACATATAGTCAGCTAAACTTGATTCAGTATTGGGGGACTGTGACCTTGACTTTTGACAAATTGATGTATGGCTCCTCTTTGCCATGCGAGTAAGGTATACTCAAAGTTTGATACCAATTCATACCTTGAAACTAGAGATATGGCATGGACAACAAATGTTAACTCCCTCTGTACCGGCATTTTTAACAGTTCCAAGCTGGTATCAACACTGCCATGAACACGAATGAAGCGAATATATACTTATCATTGCCTACATAGTTTCAAAGATATACCCCAAGCTTTCGAACAAGATATAATATGATGAAAATATTTATATAGAAAGTCTTTATTTTTGTATGCCAACGACAGGCAATCATTGATCTATATTTCTATCGGTACAATTACCGATACGGTACAGAGAGGGTTAATGGATGAATGGACAGAACGCAACATCGCATTACATGACCTCGTCTTCGACAGGCATAAGAAAATGTGACTTTTAATGATTTCCTGATTTTGGGGTCACAGTGACCTTGACCTTTGACCTTGACCTAAATTTTGGTACGTGACATGTCCCGCTAATGTTTACACTGACACAAAAAAAGTAATTTTCAAAGATTTCTTGATTCTGGAGTCACAGTGACCTTGACTATTGACCTTGACCTAAATTTTGGTATATGATAAACCGTCCCCCCGTAATTTCTCAATGGACACACAAAATCATGATTTTTAACAATTTCATGATTTTGGGGTGACAGTGACCTTGACCTACATTTTGGTATGTGACACATCGTGTCTCCCTAATGTATCTACTGACAAAAAAACTGTTATTTTTAATAATTTCCTGATTTTGGGGTCACAGTGACCTTTGAACTTGACCTAATGTTTGGTATGCGACACTTCATTTCCCCCTATTGAATCCACTCACAAAAAATTATTAATTTTTAATGATATCCTGATTTTTAGGTCACACTGACCTTTGATCTTGATTCTGGGGTCACAGTGATCTTGACTATTGACCTGGATCTAAATTGTATGCGACACTTCATTTCCTCCTATTGAATCCACTCACAAAAAAAAAGAAATTTTTAATGATTTCTTGATTTTTCGGTCACACTGACCTTTGACCTCTGACCTCGACCTACATTTGGTATGCAACAAATCGTTCCCCCCTAGGGCATCCACTCACCAAAAATTAGAACTGTAGATAGAAAACTGTCAACGATCAATGATTTCCTGATTTTTGACAACAGTGACCTTTGACCTCTGACCTCGACCTCAATTTTGGTACGCGACACATCGTCTTCACCTAGCGTATCTACTCACAAAAAATTGCAACTGTGGATAGAAAACGTTCACAGATATAAATCGGACAAGAACACTCCAGTGATTTCCTGTTTTTTAAGCCAGTGACCTTTGACCTCTGACCTTGACCTTCATTTTAGTACGCGACACATCGTCCCCCCGTAGGGTATCCAATTACCAAAAATTAGAACTGTAGATAGAAAACTGTTCCAGATATAGACCGGACATGACGGACGGACAGACGGACACACGGATGGAAACCGCCATCACATAATACGTCCGCCTTTTGGCGGGCGTATAAAAATAGTCCAATGGGCTCCAATATACATCGGCTATCAGTTATTGCCTACACTCAACAATCATGTATTGCATAAGATCTATTCTTAGAACTTGAACATCGTGTAGGTTAACAAAAATATGATCTAGTAGGGTTGACTGTAGTTCTCTCATTTTAGAAATACATAGGAAGTTGATCGAAGTCAGCTTTTGCCAAGGCTTAATTGATGGGAAAAATTTTGCGTTGACGTTCTGGTACGTTGTACAGCATGACAAAATTCTCAGCTCTAAATATACTCTTCTATAAATAATCAAAACAAGTGATTTGATCTCGGAAATATAGATCAAGGTCAGTCATCTTCAACAATTTTCTGACCTATTGATTGCATATGGATCATGAATTCGGAGATCTTAGATTTAACATATACAATTTGACCTTGAGAAAACAGGTCAAGGTCAGTGATATTCAATAGACTTCAGGTTCAGGCATTTGTGGTATAAATTTGGACAACTTAGATATAATCCTTCATGAAATATTGTACTAAATATAATGTACCCTTAATAAACTAGAGGCCAGTTGGGAAACAGAAGTAGTTGGGAGAAAAACAGTCATGTTTATTTGTATGGAAAGTTGGCTAGAGACAACTAGATATAAAAGGGGCGGGCACCGACCAACCACCCGCTCTGATAAGAGGAGCATTAATAATGTTCACATGTATTGTTGGTTAATGTAAAATGTTAAAGGCATAGTACGATAGGCCCAGGTGTATTATACAGACAAGGGACATATTTACCAAATACAAAAACATGGGTCTGTGTCTGATAAATTGAAACCTTTTGGGGTTGCAATTATCCCAATATTGCAGACAACACACACATTTCAGCTTCTACCAAGATATATTGAAGATATATATGCTAAAAGACACTATATGAGGGTCGGGTGAGGGCTAGTTTGGGAGATAGAGGGTGCGGCTCGGCGACCTGGGGATGGGGACATGCTCTCCTTGAGGGTAGTGGTAGGTGTGCTGACATGAAAGCAATAGAAAGCTCCCTGTACATGAAACAACCACACTGACAACTGCATGCCATCATGTCAGTCCGAAAAAACACAAGGTGGAATTCAATTCAATTCAGGAAACTAATCATATACACAGTGTGCAACCGAACTTTAGGAACTCAGTTGTAATTAATATAGTAAGTTACAGGTGTGGACACAAATGGTTCCTGCAGAAGCTTTAGGATAAATCATATGATGTGAGATACAATTATTTGATAGCAAAATTGATAGAAATGTTGTCCTTCATTTAAGATGACACGAATTTAAAAAACCAGGGGTTCAGTACTGCGGGGGGATTTCCCCGCCAGTTATTTCATATTATACCTCTGAAATAAAATATGGTTCATGCAAAAGCTTTAGGGTAAATCATATGATGTGGAATAGAATGATTTCATAGCAAACTTGAAGGAAATGTCCTTCATTTAAGGCGACACGAAATTCAAAACTAACAGGTTCGGTACTGCGGGGATTCCCCGCCAGTTATATCATACGAGTGCTCATTCACATCCATGGGTTCATTCACCCCCATGGGTTAGTTTATAGGGATAGGGAGCTCGCGTGCACTTTCTATACTACTCATCGCGCATGCTCAGTCGGCCCATTCTACTGTAGGGTGCAAGCCTGGCCCATGGAATCTCAGGTAGCAAAAACCCCAGGTCTCTCGCCCCACCCTATCCCGCGCCACACCTATAGGGATAGGGAGATCGCGTGCCCTTTCTATACTACTACTCATCGCGCATGCACAGTCGACCCATGTGGATATATTTCGTTATGTTGCCATAGAAACCACAAAAACCACCAAAATGTCCCAAATTTCAATAGGCTTGTGCTTTACCACCCAACAATGCTGTATACCAAATTTGAAGTCTCTAGCTGCAACGGTTCAACTTTGAGAGCGGTCACGTCACCATGTGGATATTTTTCGTTATGTTGCCATGGAAACCACAAAAATCAACTAAATGCGCCCAATTTCAATAGGCTTGTGCTTTACCACCCAACAATGCAGCATACCAAATTTGAAGTCTCCAGCTGCAATGGTTCACCTTTTAGAGCGGTCACGTCGTTATATGGATATTTTTCGTTATGTTGCCATGGAAACCACAAAAATCAACTAAATGCACCCAATTTCAATAGGCTTGTGCTTTACCACCCAACAATGCAGTATACCAAATTTGAAGTCTCCAGCTGCAACGGTTCACCTTTTAGAGCGGTCACGTCGTTATATGGATATTTTTCGTTATGTTGCCATGGAAACCACAAAAATCAACTAAATGTGCCCAATTTCAATAGGCTTGTGCTTTACCACCCAACAATGCAGTATACCAAATTTGAAGACTCTAGCTGGAACGGTTCACCTTTTAGAGCGGTCACGTCGTTCATCCAGCCAGCCAGCCAGCCAGCCAGCCGGACAGAGTGACGACATGATCACATCAGGCATATATGCCGATGGGATAAAAAGGTAAAGGTCAGTCATCTTCAGCGCACCTCTGGATACATAACAAAAATAGGAATGCCTAGCTATATTTCTTCAAGTTATATCATAATAAACAGTATATGACCTTGAAAAAATAGGTCAAGTTCAGTCAACTGAGATAGGCTTCTAGTCAATCACCAGATGCATATGTTTTATGAATTTGGAGACCATAGATTTGATCCTTCAAAAAATATAGTAAATACTAGAAGTTGACCTAGATAAAATAGGTCAAGGTCGGTCATCTTCAACGCACCTCTGGATACATAAAAAAAATTGGAATGCCTAGCTATATTTCTTCATGTTATATCATAATAAACAGTATATGACCTTGAAAAAATAGGTCAAGTTCAGTCAACTGAGATAGGCTTCTAGTCAATCACCAGATGCATATGTTTTATGAATTTGGAGACCATAGATTTGATCCTTCAAAAAATATAGTAAATACTAGAATTTGACTTAGATAAAATAGGTCAAGGTCGGTCCTTTTCAATAGGCTTCTGATCATTCACCAGAAGCATACGTGGTGTGAATTTACAATGCCTGGCTATAATCCTTCTTGAGATATCGTGTCCACAGACAGACAGACGCTGACGGCAACAATACCCTTTAGGTAAAATTTGCCTGAGGGGTAAAAACTACTGAGGCAAAGTTACTTTTGCTGTCGCATTGGCCTCAGCATTGCCGACTGTTTATGAAATCTTGATATAATATTATGGCCAAATCCAATCTTCTGAGGGTAACCTTGCCATAGGTTTGAATCAGAAAATTGTGTTTTCTTCCCTCTGGTCAACTTCTTCTGACATTTCCTTCCACAAACATTTTGTGGTCAGATGGGCTCCACAAATTATAACTTCTCAGATGGTATTGCTATATAATTTCCAGAACTTGAGAAAAAAATGGAAAAAACTTCTCCACTTTCTACATCATTATATTCCGACTGCAGTTTCAAACGTAACGTTCTTCTCAAGGAATACTGTTTTCATAATTCCTTTCATAACTTGTTTAGGTATTAATATTTATAGCTTCTGTAAGTTGATTCCCTGAATGATGATGTGTCAGATTTGAGTGAATATAAATCCTTTACAAATCTCCAGGAGATGTGAATTCTTCCAAATCTGCACAAGCTATGAATTCTTCCCAAATCTTCACGAGATGTGAATTCTTCCAATCTCGATGAGATGCAAATTCTTCTGAAATCTTCATGAGATGCTTACATGAAGTTGAACTTCTGCATAAAAAGTTTAGGACTGTAGGAAATGGTACTGCACTAAAACAATGCACTTCAGCGAAGGATACTTGAGAAATGAAACTTCAGACAATGTATACATAATATATATGGTCTGCACAATCAAGATGATATAGTGGAACAAGTTCAAAGCTTTTTCTTTGATTTTCAGTTTGATGAATTTTACAAGCTGACACACATTTTAAAATGAATACTAGTGCATTAAATGTTCAATAAAACCTTTTTCTTGCAGATTCCTGTTTGTTTTGGAAAACCACAAATCCGACCATTCCACAAACTCCTACTCCGACGATAATTAGTATTATTATCAACAGGAGTTTCCAGCCAGAAAAAGACGAACTTCTTTTTTCATCAGTGTGCCGTTCTGTGAAGAGAAAAAAAAGAAGAAATTTAAAATCAGAAATTTGGCTTACAATATGATATTCCAAGGTTACAGACTGGTTGAATCTAAACTAGTACAGGAGCCATGTTACTACATACATGAGTGCACACGAGGCAGTGAAGTTTCTGTCTCCAGTCAGGAAATAAATCTAATTTTATTGGATGAAAACAGAAATCAACTCCAGCTTCTCGCCAAAATTAATCCATCTTGCGCATTCAGGTAATCTAGTCAACATTTATTTCCAGTTATGTGATTGGACTAAAGTTAATTGTCAGGCAATTATGCCAGGAATCAATGAGTAACCAAGGGATTTGGATTATTGTGTGAACAATTTACTAACCACCAGACTTTTGACACTCAAAGTAATCTGCATAAGCCAGACGAAGTGTTTGGATGAGTAAACAAGTGAAACTTGTACGTGAAATTGAAACTCGCTTCGTAAAGTCACAACACTGCAAACCATAAGCAAACTTTCATCATTTAAATAAATTATCTCAGATATTTTCCTTGTCCCATCCACCACCCGTCCATCAAAATGTTTTCCTGTCTAAAATCAGAATCACCCGTCTGATCAGATTGAGTGAGTGAATAGGATTTAACAATGCTTTCAACAATATTTCAGTCATATCATTATCACGACGAACCAACTAAGCACCACCCAGCCAAGTTGCATTCTTGTTGCTTCAAAGAATAAATCTTTGAAGCAACATGGAACCAGACATCCGCCATCCACCCTGTATAACACTGAGGACAGCACATTAGCACAGACAGGAATTACAGTGCACCACATTATCAAGTTCCTGTTGTTTCTCAACACGGGTGGATTGGTCTCTGGCTAAGGGTTTGGAAATCACCTTATGGTAAGTGTTTGTCTTTCTCCAATCTAGACCCAGATCACACTAGCTGCAAATGTTATCCCTGGTGCAGTGGCTTTCTGGGACCAGAAACATACTTAACACAGCGCAGAAGCATTCAGAGATAAAGGATTATAACTCTGAGGAAAATCATCGAAACGGGTAAAAATCTGCAAGATTCTAACTATCTTCCATCTAAGTTTTGAAGATGTCCATGAAATGGTAACAGAGATATGGTCCAGACAAACATGTAATGATGTTGACTCCCAACAGTGTACATCTGCAAGATACTAAGTATTTTCCATGTCAGTTTTGAAGTATCAAATGATAACACAGGATGATGCCATAACTCTAGGGAAATCATTAAAACAGGTTTACAACATGATGTAGCACCTAAAAAGTGCATTGACCCCGCAGGCTTAAAAACATATATTTGTTCAAAGATTTTGAATACTGGGAACTGAAGTACTAGCCAGTGTACCAAATATGTTTCAAACATTATGCCTATGGCCTGGGCAGCATTATTAACTTTGAGAAAAACGGACAGTTAGTTCACTTCCACTAGTTAGGTATATACTTGGAAGCATTGAGAGAGCAAGTTTCAAATTTGTTCAATAAGTACTACCAGGATGCAATACATGTTGGCAAACATAGGCAAAGCGCAATAAATGTGACAAATGCTCAGAATGAGGTAAAGAACAATACCATGTACATGTGCAAGATAAAATTTAATTAACTCAGAATCCCTCCCCCCCCCCCTTTAATGACAGGAAGGCATATGTGGCTTATACATCACAACGCCCAACAAAATTTTGTCAGCACCGTATCAACCAAGACATCAGCAGCGCAAGACCGTGTAAATCACACTAGTGGCAATCAGACGGATCAAATCTAACAACAGGTTTTGGCGTTCGACCGGAACGTTGTGGAGGGGCTGAGCCTTGGGGAAGTGGTATAGGAGCTGTTTGCCTGTCACGCAGATCAGATTGTGAGGGATGACGTGGTATGACACTAAGATCAGTTGTCAGTCGTTCGTTTGCTGTGTTGGATGGAAATGGAAACTGTCCGCGCCATGCTAAAGCATCTTCGTGATCATCACCCGAGTAAGAGGTCTCCATGGGTGAGTCCTCCAACAACTGAGTGGAGCTCGGGCACGAATTATCCATCAGGGGACATTCATCTGATTGACTCTGTAGGTAGTCATAAGCACGTTTGAGATTCTGGAAGTTAGCTGTCGTAGTGTGTCCTGTGGATGGACACGTGATCTGATAAGTGCATGGGCCCAATGTTTTGATAACTTCATATGGCCCATGCCATCGATCGGCAAACTTTTTGCTCTCCCCTGTGTTGAATACATGTCGTTTCAGGTAAACTTTGTCACCACATTGATAAGGTTGTCCGCGTGCCTTCTGGTCATGGTAATGTTTCATCTTCTCGGCTGCTTTGCTCAGATGCAAACGAGTCTGTTCGAATGCGGCAGTCAATCGGTCATTCAACTGGCGGGCATACTCGTCCAACGTTTTGAGTTGATGCTGAACGAGGGAAAACCATATCAATTGGTTTCCGTGGCAGCCGTCCGAAGACGAGGAATGCTGGGGCATATTTTGTTGCAGCATGCTGGGCGGTGTTGAGAGCCATACAAACCATGGGCAAGTATCGATCCCATTTTCTCTAATGCATCCTTTTGCACACTCCTTAGTGACAATACAGAGCGACTCTGCAAGGACCTTGTTCTCCTGCTCTTCTTCATTTTCAAAAGAACACAAAGCGAACTAATGAGCCGAGAAGTGAAGTTTGCACCCTTGTCAGTATGGATCACTTCTGGTACCCCGAAGTGTGGTATGCAACGCTCAACAAGCACATCGGCCACACCTGTAGCTTCCATGTTAGGAAGAGCAAAGGCTTCTACATATTTGGTAAATTTACACTGTATCACGAGGATGTACTGTTTGTTGCGGTACGATTTGGGCAGCGGTCCCTGAAAATCCATCGATATGAATTGGAATGAGCGGTCTGCCAGAATGGGATTCAATGGCGCCTTCATTTTGGGAGTTGGTGACTTCCTAAGTGCACATGGCTGGCAACTTTTGCAGTATTGCTTCACTGCCTTTCGCCAGCCTGGCCAATAGAATCGGTGTCGGACACTTGCCAGTGTCTTGTCTTCTCCCAAATGTCCAGAGGTGGGGTTGTTCTGGGCCAAACGTAATATCTCACTTACCAAACCACTTGGAACTGTCAACAGCCAGGGTTTATCAGAAAAAGAAAAGTCGGTGTCCTTCTTGTACAAGATTCCGTCCTGAACTCGAAGGGTGTGGACACACTTCCAGTAATGCTTAAGGTCAGGACGAGAGGATGGAAGTGAATGTTCAGGAGGTCTACGACCTGTCAATACCCATGAAATGACTTTGGGTTACATCATCTTCTTGCTGAGCGATTTCGATAACGGTAGGACTTGCAGGTGCTGCTACTGGACACACCAAGTACTCAGCAAAATCAACCGAACGATCTGACACAGACTCATCAGAGAATGGATTGGTTTGAGCATAGTTACCAACAGATGCTACACGGCAAGGGCCCTCTTGGCCACTTGGGATACGGGATAAACCATCTGCATTCCCGTTGGATTTTCCTTTCCGGTACTACACTTCGTATGTGAACTCTTCCATCTCAAGACTCCAACGTTTAAGCCTCGATGTAAGGTTTTTCTGTTTACGCAAGTACACCAAGGGTTTGTGGTCCGTGAGCAACAGGAATGATGTACCATACAAGTATGGTCGGAACACTTTGCAAGCCCACACAATAGCCAAACATTCTCGCTGAATTGTGGGATAATTTCGTTCTGCCGAAAGGAGGGCTCTCCATGCATACGCAATCACTCTCTCTGTGCCTCCTTGGATCTGAGTTAATACGGCTCCAACAGCTTCCAAACTGGCATCAGTGTGAAGCTGGAATTGTTCAGAAAAGTCCGGGAATGCAAGAATTGGTTCGGACGTAAGCGCAGTCTTCAGTTGAAGAAAGTTTAGTCTTCTCAGTGAGTTTAGTCAAGGGTTTGCAAATCTTTGCGAAATCCCGAATAAAACGTCTGTAGTACCGGGCTAGCCCTAAGAAGCTCCGGAGATGCCGGACGTTGCGTGGGGTTGGGTAATCACGAACCGCCTTCGTTTTCAAGGAGATGCCTTGCCTGGAAATGACATGCCCCAGATAAACCACCTGTTTCTGTGCAAAATGACATTTGCACGATTTCAGTTTGAGATTTGCCTGTCGAAGGCGTTTGAAAACTTTTTCTAGGCGATCCAGGTGTTCTTCAAAGATGCGAGCATAGACGATAATATCGTCTAAATAGAGAAGACAAATCTGCCACTGCAGACCAGAAAGTACTAGCTCCATAAGCCGCATGAAGCTTGCGGGCGCATTTGTGAGCCCGAATGGCATTTTTCTGAAGTGATAGAGGCCACCATCAGGTGCAGCAAAGGCAGTTTTAACCTTAGATGTCGGGTCTAGCTCAATTTGCCAGTACCCACTGGCCAAGTCCAGGGTGGAAAAGAATTTGGCACCAGATAGGGAGTCTAGAGTTTGATCAATGCGTGGAAGCGGATAACTGTCCCGACGTGTTACTGCATTTAATTTGCGAAAATCAATACAGAATCTGATTTGTCCATCTTGCTTCCGGACAAGAACGATGGGGAATCTCCAAGAACTGGTACTGGGTTCAATGACACCTTTTTCACACATTTCATCAATTTGCTGTCGGACTTCATCCAGCATAGCATGAGGAAACCTACGTATAGGCTCCTTTATGGGCAAAGCACTTCCAGTATCAATGGTGTGGTGGATCAGGTTCGTGCAACCAAGCGAGTTGTTGGTAGTTGCGAAAATATCCGGGAAGCTGTCAAGCAGATCTTGTAAACGCCGTTTTTGCAGTGTGTACAGTTCATTCAAATCACGTCCAAATCTCTGGAACTATCAAATTAAATCAATTAATGAAGCATCAACTGGAAATCTATCAACAGTTAAAATGGATGCACAAATTATATCTGTTTCAATCATTTAGATCAGTCAGTCAGTGTAATGCAAATATGTAGTGTGTGAATCAATGCATATCACTCACAGTGAAATCTTAATTTGATGAGCACAAATGGAATTAATTAATAATTAATGAAAATAATATCAAATATGGTGTATGCATTAATTCATATATCACTCCTGGTAATGTTTTGAAAATTAAATGGGCTTAGATGGAATTGAATGGACAATAATACATTCAAAAATGACAATGAGCAAGTGGCCTTGCACTAATCAATGCAATAATGAAGTGACACAAAATAATCAATGCAATATTAATGAAGTGACACAAAATAATCAATGCAATCAGTGCAGTAGACTAATCTATAACATACCTCTAATCAACATCAACACTATCACTGCACCCTTACTTGTGAAATAGTAACAGTTACTATGGGTTCATAGTAGTCAGATTCTTTTTCTTTTCTTTTCTTTTTTCCTTTTTTTTCTCCTTTTGATTTTCCTGAGTTATGGATGTTGTTGTATTCTAAATTCCGGTCGTTTCCACCGTAACAATGTTCCTTCAGAATACGAATAAACTCTCTCAGATGCTGATCAGTGTATCTTCTACTTCACACTTTATTCTATCCCTTGTATGAATTAAGAATAATATTCGAAGAATCTTCCTGATAACTTGTGGGATTATTCAGAAAGTGTTCATCCATCATCGAGTAAGCTGGAGAGATGAAGCGAGTCGCGAAATGAATGGAAAGCTTCGAATTAACAGCAACAAGAACAGAAAATCTGGCACAGGTAATTCATCTGCATGTGCAGACAGTTTTACAATTCAGGAATGCAACGTACCGGTACATGTACAATTGTCAATCAACACACTTCCGTAATTTTCTAGAACACAATTTAAACGTCACAGCAAATTTTGACTGCAATAGCTAGTTTCTCTTCAACGTTGTAGTGACAGTACAGTTAATTCTGAATAATCAGTTGGTTGGAATTAAATTTAGAACGATCAAATATCCATTTTATTGAGCATTGTTCTTTCGCGAAACTGAGAAGTGCCGTCCGTCAACAGCAGTCGGCGAGCACATGGCAGTCACGTGACAAACACACCCCTTTTGTCAGCTGGAACAGCTGTTCAATGCCTCTTCAATGAGCGATAAAATCACACATTTCATTTATGTCTGTTCATTGTTTCTCGCGCACAAATAATTCAAAATGTGGTACGATACTTGACATTCAATGTTCACACGTTCCGTAGAAGAATCCGTGTTTTATCTCTTCGATTTCAGACAGTAGTACTTGGCGGCCCTAGAAGGGATTTTCAGCTTGTTCACTTGAAGCAACAAAACTGGGTCATGCAGGTTTTGGCGCGAGTTTGCTCCGAACTTCGGCACAATCTTCATCAGTAAACACACTTGCCTGAAAATCCTCGCTGCTGTTTTCCAGTCAATTATCCTGCTCGCAGCGCCAATGTAATAACTCGACAAAGCAGGTTCTTAGGAGACTGGAATATATGGGTTTATTCCACACATGAAGATCACCAGTTTACAAGCATCTTTACCGCCATGAAGTGTCTCGCTCCAGACTACTACATAAGTAGTGCCGGCTATCAAGCCGAATTACATAATCATAATGTAGATCCCAGTCGACATAAAACATAGTGCATACCATTGGAGGGTTCTCACACTAAGCATGTTCCATTTGAGCGTCGAGGTTGTCCATCAAATAGTAACAGGGATATGGATCGGACAAGTAATTCTTCCTGGACTGGATAAAGTGCGTAACTATGTGGAAAATGATCAATGATCAATGATCGTCCATGTAAGTTATGAAGATGTCCATCAAATAGTAAGCCAGATATAGGCTAGACAAGAAAATGTTGACGGGCAAGAAAAGGGGCCATAAATTTGTGGAAATCATTGAAATGGGTGAGAAACTGGACAGTGGAATTCTGCAAGGTACGAGGCATCATGCATGTATGATTCAAAGTTGTCAATCAAGTAGTAACTGAGATACGACATGAAAAAAGGCCATAATGGATGGATAACCGAAAGACCGTACAACCCGACATACAGGCCGATTAATTATGATGGGCTGAGAGGCAAAAAGCATGACAGTGCACACCTACGTAAATACTAAGCATTAACAATGAAAATTAAAAACTTCTTTGTCAAGTAATAAGGGAGGTCCTGCCCGTACAACACTGTACTAAAGCAAAAATTCTCGATAAAGGAACGTGAAACCCCGAGGGGTTGAAGTCCCGCGACGTTGAAGCAACTGATTTGGCTAGGTGGAACTGTAACATTTAGTACCCGGCATGGAGAGCAATCGCAAGTGAGATCCAGTGACAAGGTACTCACATTTACCACATTTGTCCTAATCTGATCAGGTTTTCAGAAGTTATTTTCGGAAATGAAATTTTAATTTGGGACACAGGTGGCGTCACCTATAGGTGGATCGGCATAAAAACAACCCAAGTGAGATCTAGAGGCAAGGTACCCATACGAAATTGGGAAAGAATGCCTTCAGATTTTCAAAAGTTATTCTACGGAAACAAAATTTCAATTTTGCCCCCAGGTGGCGCCACCTAGAAGTGGATCGGCATGAAAAATAATCCCAAGTGAGATCTTGAGGAGAGGTACCCACCAATCTAGCTAAACCAAGATGGTAAATCAGGGGAATACCATCTAGACGTAACGCTATGAAAACTTCGTGGGAAATGTTCGCCGATATTCTGCGAGATCCCATAATAAGCCAATCACGACAATTTCTGACATTTCTCTCTGACAATGATTGACGTTTACTTCTCGGAGATTAACATCTTCGCGTGGCACAATCTTTTGATATTTTCTACACCCCCCCCCCCCTAACACAGCCAGACTTTTCGGTGGGAGTAAACTCTCTTTGATCTTCACGCACACTGTCTGGAAATGATGCCAGATTTGGATACTGTTTTCCGATAATGTTTATATATTAGTCCATGTGCTACCGTGGGTAACTACTGTGGGCATGATTTCAACAAGCTAGCCACCTGATTGGATAACAAATGTAGTTTCAAATTCGCATGGGATTTATATGGGGCTGAATTCAGATATAATATTCCGTGATATTATATCTGAGTTTACTGAGATTGAGGTACCCACATACGAAATTTGAAATAATCCATTCAGTTTTTCAAAAGTTATTGTCCGGGAAACAAAAAATTAACTTGGCCCCCAGGTGGCGCCACCTGCAGGCAGATCGGCGTGGGAAAAAATCCCAAGCGAGATCTGAAGGTGAGGTACCCATATACCAAATTTGAACAGAATCCATTCAGTTTTCCAGAAGTTATTGTCCGGAAACGAAACCGGACAGACAGACAGACGGATGCACGGACAGACCCCAATACTATAGTCGGGCGTCGGGGACAATGAGGGACTATATGGCACTAAGCATCTTCCATGTAAGATGAAAAGCTGTCCATCAAATATTAACGGAGATATGGAGCAGACAAGAATATATGGACATTGATGATAAAGGGCGATAACTTACGGAAAATCATCGAATCATTTGAGTTTCAAAGTTGTCCATCAAGTGACTATGGACTGGACAAGTAATTTTCACAGACCGGATAAAGGGCCTGAACTATGTGGAAAATCATCAAAACGGATATGAAATCTGATGTCTACACCGGCAAGGTACTGAGAATCTGCCATGTACATTTCACAGTTGTCCATCAAATATTAAGCCAAATATGGGCCAGACAAGAAACTATTGACAAGGCAGGATAAACTGCTATCACAGGCCAATCACTTGCAATGGGTGAGAAACCAGACAGAGGACATCTGCAAGGTACTAGGCATCTTCCATGCAAGTATCGAAATTGTCCATCAAATAATAACCAAGATATCCCTTACGGAATTGCAGCATGGGCTGCATTCATGCTGGGATCATGCTGGATTTGCAGCAT
>JAVTVY010010796.1:0-54517 GCA_036873755.1 Hanleya hanleyi
CCAGCGTTCATCATCTCAACGATAGAAAACAGGTGATAACTGACAGAGTATAAATTGCAAATAGATTGGGCGAAACAATTTGTCGGATAATTCAAAGTTTTCAAAAAAGAAAAGAGAAAAATAAATTTAAATTCCCCTCAGGTAACCGTGAAAGCTTTAAAGCTTTGTTTACAATGGAAGAACTTCATGCTTTTCTCGTGAAAGCTAACGATTCTGCTGCAGGCCCTGATAATATTCATTATCGACTTTCAAAACATCTACCCGAATCTTCTCTAGAAACTATAAGTGGGGAGGAGATCAGCAAACGCTTCTCCATTTATATCGATCACTTGTTCGTTCCAAACTTGATTATGGCTCTATGGTTTACAACGGTGCAAGCAAGTCAAACTTGACAAAGCTAGATCCTATTCTCCATCAATGATTAAGACTTTGCCTCGGAGCGTTCAGAACATTCCCGAAGGAAAGCCTATATCTCGAAGCAGATGAAATTGCTTCAGAACTTCGGAGAATTAAACTATCACTGCAATACATCACAAAATTGCGATCAAATCACACAAATCCTGAATATAACTGTGCGTTTCAACCCCCCAGTACGTGGATTTCTATTTAACGAAACCCTCCATTATATTCCACCTCATTCGTATGAAACCCAACATTGTAGCAGCTGGTATTAAGCTTAGTCAAATCTTAACTAACACCCCACCATGGCACTTAGCCGAACCAGAAGTATATATATAAAACGAAAAAAAAAACACGAGCCAGCTCGTCTATGCACAAGAATTTGGCCTACTGAGAGAGAAATACAGATCACAGATACAGCTTTATACAGATGGTTCTAAAGATGGTGAGAGAGTAGTATGGGCTATCTTTAGTTCCAAAACTAACTACCAGGTAAAAGTTCGATATTCACTGCAGAAGCAAACGCTCTATTGTCAGCTTACCTGAGATACAACACATTCACGAATCGTTAGATTCTTGGGAATAGGTTAACCAGAAGACTATTGTGTGAAGTCATGTGACGCAGTCAGTATGTCGGCACCTCTTCCCACTTCCCTTATATGTGTTGTAATTTTTACCTGTATATGGCGAGATTCTGCTGGTGGACGTTTCGTCCCCGAGGCCCGCCCCTGTACAGACCTTTTGGTCTTTGATATATGTTGGCATTTGTGGGAAGTTGATGCTGGGTCGACATCGGGCCTTACAGACTAGTCTTTGTGTTAAATGCCGTCATTTACATCTGACGACGATACAGCTCACCAATCTCCAATGTACGAGTTGTCACAGCGAAACAGCTCACCAATTACCAGTATACGAGTTGTCAGAGCATTTCCATCATAGCTCTCTAGATTTGTATGTAATACCGCTTATGCCGGTGCTAGGGGCCGTGTGGTCATATCATCCAAGTTGCCACATGAACAGGTACAATAAAAGCGTACCTGAGATACAACACATTCACGAATCGTTAGATTCTTGGGAATAGGTCAACCAGAAGACTATTGTGTGAAGTCATTTGACGCAGTCAGTATGTCGGCAGCTCTTCCCACTTCCCTTATATGTGTTGTAATTAGAAGGTACTGGGTCCACTAAAATGAAAAAAATATGTCATATTCTCAGATTCATTGTCATGCCTTCAAGCGATTAAAGTGGAAATTCAACTGATCCCATCATCTTGAATATTCTACAATTATATGACTAGATTTGATCAACAGATCGATATTGTGTTTTGTTGGGTGCCTAGTCACGTTGACATCAAAGGGAATACTGAAGCTGATGAAATGGCTAAGCCAGCTCTAGATAATGAGATTGATCCTGCTGGAATGCCATGCGGCGATTTCAGACCATCTGTGAGAAAGCTGTTTCGATCTGTATGGGATGCTATGGATAATAACAAACTTCACGAGTTCAAAAAAACTGTAGGCTATACTCATGTGAAGTCAGAAACGTTTCCATCAAGCCATGATGTAGAATCGGCCATACACGATTAGCTCACGAACATTCACTTAAAAAAAAAAGAGCCAGTCCCAAGATGTATTCCATGCCACGAAGACCTCAGTGAAACATTCTTATCGAGAGTACAGATTTTAAGATTGTAAGAGATACTTTTTATCGAACAGCTGCTTGGAAAACCTTTTTAGTCGAGTAAAAGAAGATTGTATTTTAGATTATTTGAGAAAGATCGGCTTGCTGTATAAATTTTTATGTATGTTTTTAATGCATTAGATTATGTCATGATATTGTAGTCTATTATTAGACATTGTGGATGTTTCTAGAATATAGAGCTGACGCAAGCTTGTTTACGTATTATTGTGTGGGTCAACCACTTGGAGCTTTCTGGAAGGCTGTTGTAAATTGTATCTAGGTTAGATGATGCGGTAACGCTGTGTATTCTAGAAGCTTCTTGATTGGGTAGAATGATCTAGAATGCATCATAAGAGTATAAATAGCGCATTCGGGAGGGAATTCAAACTGGCTTTTTATGTGAGTCTGTTGTGTCGTATTACCTTTGCCTGTAATTACGGACTGCTGGATTGTTTACTCCTGTGTATTGACTATTGGCTGCTGCATGGTCTACGCTATTTGTTGAAGGCTATCGGATATTGGACATTTATTGAGACTGTGTACAACTGAGCAGTGTTGGATTACCATTATACAGAAGAGTGATTTGTGCGCATCAACAAGGACTGTAAAGTGCAAAACGGTATAGCATTGAACAGCAAGACTACATTTCACACATTTATTTGTTGTATTAACCTTACTTAAATTGTATATGATTTTAGTATTGTAAATAAACATTTGAGTGTTAATCCTTAACTTCGCACGCCTTTCTATTACGTTTTGTTGACGTAACAAAAATTGGGGGCCTGTCCGGGAGAGTTTGTTTACATTATTGATCAGCTGGCAGCTTTGCCACATAGTTCTAAATTGATACAGCTTTACAACATTGTCTAAATTTGTGAAGTCAGGGAGTCCGCTGTCCGGAGTCATTTGACCCAGCACAGTTTGCCTTAGAGCCTAGTCAGGAGGAATTTAACGAACTACGCAAGGAGGATTTGTTCGCGCTGTGTAAATTCCTACAAACTAAAGTTAAAACATCTTGGAGAAAGCAAGAAATTAAGAAACTCATTATTAAACATTTTGTTAGTAAACAACACTGGGATGAAAGTGATTTTGATTTAACTGAGGAAACAGCTCATGATTTGGAAATAAGGAAATTAGAATTGCAAAATCAGCTGGAATTAAAGAAATTAGAATTAGAAAAAGAGGAAAGAGAAAGGGAGAAAGAAAGATAGTTTCGGTTAGAAAGAGAAAGGTTAGAAAAAGAGGAAAGAGAGAAAGAGAAAGAAAGACAGTTTCAGCTAGAAAAGAAGCATATGGAATTACATTCGCAAACAAGTCCTCCGGCACATGCACCTGTACAATCACAATCAAAATTTGATGCGGCTCGTCAAATACGTGTTGTCCCACCATTTCAGGAAAAAGAAGTTGATAAATATTTTCTGCATTTTGAGAAAATTGCTGAAAATTTAAACTGGCCAAAAGAAAATTGGAGTTTACTTTTTCAAAGTGTTTTATCGGAAAGACAAGGGACATTTACACTCAACTGACCGTAGAGCAAGCCTATAGACAAAAGTTTCTCATGTAGAATTTGCTCGTTCAAAAGAACAGTTATTTGATAGGTGATGTGCTTCGGTTAAAATTGACAACCAATTTGAAAGCCTTAGACAGCTAATGCTGATAGAGGAATTTAAAAGGTGTATCCATGGTGATATTAGAACATTTCTTGATGAAAAGAATGCCAACACTTTAGATCAAGCAACACGTTTTTCGGACGAATACGCCCTGACACACAAATTATCATTTGTCAATGCTGTTAAGCCAAGTTCATTCCAGTCTAATCTCTCAGGTAACAAACCCAGTTGTTTCTCGGGGCCTAACACGTTTAACCCCAGTTACAAAGGTCAAAGGTCAAACACAAAGTCTCAGTCACCCACTTTTAACACTCAAAATACATCTCCCGTTTGTATCTATTGTAAGAAGGACGGCCATTTAATAGCTAATTGTTTTAAATTGAAAAGAAAACAAGATCAAGCCTTTCAAAAGCCCAGTGGTTTCCTCACTTCAAGATCTATACCCAAGCAGGTTAGTGACGTTCATAGTGTATATGACGTTAACATGGCCAGGGGCACTGTTCCTATTAGTTCTATCAAGGAAAAGGTTGACAGTTTTTCATATGCTGTTATGGAGATTTTTGAACCACTTATCCACAATGGTTTTGTGTCGCTTTCAAGTGATTTGTCTAATGCTACTCCTGTGAAGATTTTGCGAGACACGGGCGCGTCCCAGTCTCTTTTGTTGGCAGATACTTTGCCGTTTTCTGACTCTCCATCTGCAGGCAGTAATGTTCTCATTAAAGGGGTAGATTCTGTAAATTATACACCCGTTCCGCTCCATAACGTTCATCTGTCTTCCGACTTGATTTCTGGGCCTGTTACGGTGGGTATTAAAGGTAGTTTACCATTTGAGGGTGTTCAATTACTTCTTGAAAGTGATCTTGCGGGAGATTAGGTCGGCGTTAACCCGATTGTAACTGGCAAGCCTTGTTTTGGTCAGATCCATGATCCAGTTGAAGACGAAATTCAAAGTTTGTATCCTGCTTGTGCAGTTACTAGAGCCATGAGTAAATTGGCTGAAAAGTCTCTTAAAGATGACGTCATCGATGACGTTTGTTTGGCCGACACTTTCGTGTGGTTAAATGATGAGGCTGATAAGCCACATTTTGATAGCAAATTGGAATGTTCTAATGACAAAATTTCAAAATCACAGCTGGTTAATGAACAGCATAGTGACCAGGACATTTCCAAGTTGTTTGACAGGGCAGTAGATGAGTGTGATGTAACTCAAGAGCCTGTGTGTTACTTTTGTAAGAATGGTGTTCTTATGCGCAAATGGCGACCGCCAGATGTGTCACCTGATGATGAGTGGGCAGTTAAGTATCAGATTGTAGTACCAAATTCATATCGTTCAGATATCCTCAGACTAGCCCATGAAACACCTCTTTCATGCCATTTAGGTGTTAACAAAACATATTACAAAATTCTAAATCATTTCTATTGGCCAAATTTAAAGAAAGATGTTACGGAATTTTGTAGGTCATGCCACACATGTCAAATGATAGGAAAACCAAACCAAACCATACCAAAGGCCCCTCTACAACCAATCCCTGCATTTGAGGAAGCATTTAGTAGGGTGATTATAGATTGTGTTGGTCCATTACCAAAAACAAAGTCAGGCAATCAATACATGTTAACAGTCATGTGTGCTTCAACCAGATTCCCTGAGGCCATTCCTTTACGGAATATTAAGGCAAAAACTATTGTTAAGGCCTTAGTTAAGTTTTTCACACTTGTCGGCCTACCCCAGTCTGTTCAGTCTGATCAGGGATCTAATTTCATGTCAGGAATTTTTCAACAAGTCATGCATGAATTGGGAATAAAGCAGTACAAATCATCTGCATACCACCCAGAAAGCCAAGGCGCATTAGAAAGATTTCACCAGACATTAAAGAACATGATTAGAACTTATTGTTTTGACACTGAGAAAGACTGGGATGAAGGCATACATTTGTTATTGTTTGCTGCTAGAGAGTCTGTTCAAGAGTCTTTGCTGTGTCGACATCGGGCCTTACGGACTAGTCTTTTGTGTTAAATGCCGTCATTTACATCTGACGACGACACAGCTCACCAATCTCCAATGTCCGAGTTGTCACAGCGAAACAGCTCACCAATTACCAGTATACGAGTAGTCAGAGCATTTCCATCATAACTCTCTAGATTTGTATCTAATACCGCTTATGCCGGTGCTAGGGGCCGTGTGGTCATATCATCCAAGTTGCCACATGAACAGGTACAATAAAAGCGTACCTGAGATACAACACATATCACGAATCGTTAGATTCTTGGTATGTGCTTTAGAATAGGTTAGCCAGAAGACTATTCTGTAAAGTCATGTGACGCAGTCAGTATGTCGGCACCTCTTCCCACTTCCCTTATATGTGTTGTAATTTAGGCTTCAGTCCATTTGAATTAGTCTTTGGTCATACAATTAGAGGACCACTTAAACTGCTGAAGGAAAAGTTCCTAGACAGTGAACTTCACTCATGTAGTCTCTTACAATATGTGTCGGACTTTCGCACCATGTTGACTAAAGCACGTGATTTGGGCATGTCAAATTTAAAGTCAGCACAAAAATGTATGAAAATAACCTATGAAAAACATGCCCTGGTGAGAAGGTACTGGCTTTTCTGCCTATTCCTGGTAATCCACTTAAGGCTAGATATTATTATCCTTATGTCATTGAAAAGAAATTAAGTGACCTTAATTATGTAATTCAGACTCCCGACAGGCGTAAACACAAACAGTTATGTCATGTAAATATGTTAAAGTTATACATACACAGAGATAGCCCTAACAGTACTGTACACCCTGTAAGTGTAGTTAGTTCTGACCCTGATAATAATGAAACTTGTGAAGAGCCCATGACAGCGGCGAAATTACAGAACTCTGACATTCTACTTAATTTGGATTCCAAGTTGTGTCATCTTGAACCAGCGCGTCAGGAAGAACTTCGAACTCTGCTCAGTCAATATGAACATTTGTTTCCCGATATTCCTACTCGGACTGATACAATTTCACATGACGTCAATGTCGGAGATTCTAATCCAGTGAAGCAGCACCCATATCGTTTGAATCCCATTAAGCAAAACTATCTGAAAAAAAGATTCAGTACTTATTGGACAATGACTTCATTGAACCAAGTAATAGTAACTGGAGTTCACCTTGTATCCTCGTTCCAAAGCCAGATGGCAGTTACAGGATGTGTACTGACTACAGAAAGGTGAACACATGGACCAAAACAGACACATTACCTATTCCACGCATTGACGATTGCATTGATAAAGTGGGAAGTTCCAAGTTTGTGTCAAAGTTTGATCTTCTGAAAGGATTTTGGCAAGTTCCACTGACAGATCGTGCGAAGGAGATATCAGCATTCGTCACTTCGAAGGGTCTGTTTCAGTACAAAGTCATGCTATTTGGACTGAAAAATTCTCCGGTCACGTTTCAGCGTCTCATCAACCGTGTGACTTCTGGTTTGGAAGGATGTAAGACTTATATTGATGACGTCATTGTCTACAGCGATACATGGGAAGATCATCTACAGAGAATTCGCGCACTGTTCAATCGACTAAGTGACGCCAAGCTGACAGTCAACCTTGGAAAAAGTGAATTTGGACATGCACGTGTGACATTCTTGGGTCATGTTGTAGGTCAAGGTCAGGTAAAACCTGTAGATGCTAAGGTTAGTGCTATCTCGCTATTTCCAAGACCAACATGTAAGGGACAACTGATGCGTTTCTTGTGTATGGCTGGTTACTACAGAAAATTTTGTCCAAATTTTTCAGATATTACTGAGCCTTTAACTCAGCTCTTAAGAAAAAGAGCAAGTTTTGTTTGAACCGATGAATGTGAATCAGCTTTTGAAAACCTGAAAGCCACACTCAAGAGCGCGCCAGTTCTTTCAGCACCAGATTTTGATTCACCTTTTAAACTGGCTGTAGATGCTAGTGATGTTGCTGCTGGTGCTGTTTTGTTACAAGAACGTATAAATGGTGTAGATTTTCCAATATGTTATTTTTCACGTAAATTTGACAAACATCAGAGAAATTATTCTACAATTGAGAAGAATGTTTGGCAATGATATTGGCTTTACAACATTTTGACGTTTATGCTACTTCCTCGTCATTGCCAATTACTGTATCCAGTGATCACAATCCACTTGTTTTCATAAGTAAGATGGAAAACAAAAATCAAAGATTGTTGAGATGGAGTTTGGTGTTACAAGAATACAATATTGAAATCAGACATATTAAGGGCAAGGACAATTTGATTGCTGATTGTTTGTCTCGCACATAATGTACATATGTTTGTCAACATTTTTGCTGTTGTAATATAGAATTTTTTGTAATGTTTTGTCAAGAAAGTTCAAAGTTTGAAACTTTCTTTTGTTGAGAGAGCGAGTGTCATGGTAGTGTAATCTATTATTAGGCATTGTGGATGTTTCTAGAATATAGAGCTGACGCAAGCTTGTTTACGTATTATTATGTGGGTCAGCCACTTGGAGCTGTCTGGAAGGCTGTTGTAAATTGTATCTATGCCAGATGGTGCGGTAACGCTGTGTATTCTAGAAGTTTCTTGATTGGGTAGAATGATCTGGAATGCCTCATAGAGTATAAAGAGCGCATTCAGTCAGTCAGTCAGGAGGGAATTCAAACTGGCTTTTTATGTGTCTGTTGTGCTGTGTTACCTTTGCCTGTAATTACGGACTGCTGGATTGCTTTCTTCTGTGTATTGACTGTTGGCTGCTGCACGGTCTACGCTATTTGTTGAAGGCTATCGGATATTGGACATTTACTGAAACTATGTATAACTGAGCAGTGTTGGATTACCATTATACAGAAGAGTGATTTGTGCGCATCAACAAGGACTGTAAAGTGCACACCGGTATAGCATTGAACAGTAAGACTACATTTCACACATTTATTTGTTGTATTAACCTTACTTAAATTGTATATGAGTTTAATAATGTAAATAAACATTTGATTGTTAATCCTTGACTTCACACGTCTTTCTGTTACACTCAGTTGACGTAACAATTACAAAGTTATTAACTTGAACACTTAGAATTCCGATGGATCGTCGATATATGGCTGAAATATTGCTGAACGCGACACTTCGCGTTGGGCCAGTTATATTCTAAGTGCATCTTTCTGGATATTTTCCAATCGGTCTATTTTGTTTTGTGTCAAGTTGTCCCAGACAACGTCAGCATATTCTAAACTTGGTCTGATGAAGCTTTTATACATAATCTCTAGGGTTTTTCTGTCCAGGATATATTTGAGACCTTTGAAAATGGATAAAAAAAATTGCGCCCTAATAATAAGATCTTCGATGTGGTCGTTCCAATTTCCTTTGTTGTTAAACTTTGTTGTATACTATGATTTTCTTTTTGAATTTGGTGCTAATACTGTTATATGGAATATGGAATAGGTCTTTGGATTATGGACGCGGATATTCTCTAATGGACGACGGCTGGATTATGAATGACGGACTAGACGCTTGTAACACCAAGGTGTTTGTGACTTGAAAACAAATTGACAGTTGCGTTTTTCGAAAGAAATTGGGATTGACGATGGGTTGTAATGTGGGGAAGCTAGTAAAAAAAACAGTTTTTGCAGCATTAAAGTCTACAAGACAAGTTCTCGCCCAATTAGAAAGTATGCCGATCGATGGAAGCAACCTGGTTGATCAGTCTATCAGAAATTATGTACAAACATGTGTCGTCAGCAAATAAGCGAATATTGTTTAAAATATTGTTGGGTAAATCGTTAATGAATAAAAAGAAAAGCAATGGGCCAAGAACAGAGCCCTGTGGTACTCCCGCGTGTAGTCTAAGTACGGTTGATTCCTTACCCTGCAGAACGACTCGCTGACGACGATTTTTTAAGTAACATACAAACCATTTTAAAAGTCTACCAGAGATGCCGTACTGCTGCAATTTGTGGAGTAAGCCACCATGCCAGACTCTGTCGAGGCCTTGGATATGTCAAAAAGTAAAAACAGTACCTCTTTTTGTTCGTCTAATGCATTCGTTATGGCAAAGTGTAAAGGAAGGGAAGGAAGCCCGATTGATGGGATGTAATATCAAATCTAACATAATTATAAACATGCTGAAACACGATTCTTTCCATTACTTTACTCAGACAACTTAGTAGAGATATTGGAGGATATAGTTAGTTGCTAGATGGCCGTCGCCTTTCTTAAACAGTGGCGTTACATTGGCGACTTTCCAATCATTTGGAAATGTTGACGTTTTCAATGAGTAGTTGAAGAAACGAGCAAGTATGTTTGAGAGTACATCCCTAGATTCATATAGACATTTCGGGCTTATTTTATCAGGCCCAATGACCTTTGATGTGTCTAGGTTAGAAAGTACGTCATGCACAAAATGACAATGCCAATGACAAAAGTTTCCAAAGAATTTTCGGTGTACATAGACAAAGGGGGCAACTGTGCCGAAGAGTCATTAATTTTGGTGATGCTGGAGAAGTAAGTATTCGGTATTTCAGCTTTCTCACAGCTCACAAAGGAATCATCATCTCTATTGAGTGGAGGAATATCATTGAGATTCGAATTACAATTTTTCAAAAAAGATTTCCTTAGTTTCCACCAGTCCTTAGAGCCATATTTGCCGGACCGAACAACAGGAACTTGATAATGTGATGTCTAGCACTGTAATTGTACTTGTCTTTATTGCACCGATGTAAACGTCCTGTCTGTGCCTTGTGCTGTCCTCAGTGTTATATAGGGTGGATGGCGGCTGTCTGGTTCCATGTTGCTTCAAATTACAAGCGTCTGGTCCGTCATTCATAATTCAGCCGTCGTCCATTAGAGAATATCCGCGTCCATAATCCAAAGACCTATTCCATATTCCATATAACAGTATTAGCACCAAATTCAAAAAGACAATCATAGTATACATAAACATAGGCTTGTTTCCTGCAAGAGAGAAGCGGTCAACAGTTTTCAATGATGCCGGCAAGACATCATGATGTTCCAAAAATATCAAATCCGTTTTGCTGATCAGTATTCTTAATCCATAATATTCGATGTAAGGTCGTCATCTAAAGAAAGATGTATCTCAGTCACGCTTTGATTGTGACTGTTCATATGAGTACCATGAGGATCTTGAAGTGCATGGGTTCATACGGCCCCTAGCCCCGGGTTAAGCACAAGTTACGAAACATAACGCCATAGACCTTGCACGCTACGCTCGTATTTTGCTATCAGCATGCGATATGTATCGCCAAATTTGAGAAACTTTGAGTAGTGGCGCTTGGTGGTGTAGCCCTGTTTTATGAGTTTTTGCAACAATGTTTTGTGACGTTGATTAAAATCCTCACATTTAACACAGGATCTAGCAAATGCTACTAGGCGTGATATGTATACGCCATATGCAGGTCCCGCTGGAATATTACTGTCCAGAAAGGGGTAGTTTACGATGTCGAAATTGTAATCATCTCTTCTGTCATACAGTCGACGAGAGAGAAGGCCCGTTTCATTTTTATAGAGATATAGGTCTAAATATGATGTGCCTGTAGGGTTATCTGTAGTTTCCTTCAAATCCAGTGAAGGTGGATATATATCCTTCACTGCGTCATTTATATAGCGATTATCCACAGCGAGAAGATCGTCTATATAGCGTTTGGTGAATGAGAAGGAACGGGCTTTGAATGGATCGGTTTTTGAAAGCGCCTGCATATAGTCATATTCATAAGAGAACAGATATAGATCAGCCAACAGGGGCGCACAATTAGTACCCATTGGAATACCTATATGCTGTTGATATATTGTGTTGCCAAATTTCACATAGATATTATTAATGAGAAATTCAAGCAACTCTATAAACAAAGAAACATCCCATGAATGATATCTCATGTATGTAGTAGAGCTAAAGAATGCTTTATGGCATCCGACATTAATATATCTACTATCAGTTTTCTTGAACACAGATACTATTAATGAACCTAGACGGTCAATAAGATCCTGTTGAGGGATTGTAGTATAGAGAGTCGAGAAATCCCACGTGGATACATGTCTATACGGTATGTGACCGTTAGCATCAAGTTCTTCCGTAAGACATTTTGAGTTTTTCAATATCCGCATACATTCAACGCCAGAGTTTTTAGAAATAGTGGCGCAATACCTTTCCCAAAATGGTTTTACCTCCTGAAGGGCCCTCGTCAACAGGGTTGAAAGAAACTTGGTGGTGCAGCTTCTAGAACCAGCTATGAATCTAGCTTTGTATGGTGATTTATGCATTTTGGGGGTCCAGTATACTTTTGGTATATCAATATGTTTGGTTGGAATACAAATACCTCTTTCCTTGAGAAACGTTTTGTGATTGTTAAATAAATCTTCCAGAGTAAACGCAGTTTGAGAGTAAGTAGACGTATTTGATGACGATATGTTTACACTCAATTCTTCAACCAGCACCTGATAATAGTAATATTTACATATGAATATTATATTATTTGGAGCTTTGTCTGCTGGGACTATGACGAATTTACTCTGGAGATTTGCTAGAACTTCTTGCGAATTGGGGCTTCTCAGTACTTGTTTTGCTTGGGGAAGGGTACTTCTGTCAATATGGCGGATTGTTTCAACGACCTTGCTCTTGTTGAGGTCCAGCCAATCAGCGAGTACTGTAGGTTCAACTTTTTCTCGCTTAGACCAATCAATAACGTACTGTTCCAAAGCAGACAGGACTATCTTCTGGTCGGCCTTCAGATTTATATCTCTCGGCTCTCTATATTTAGGTCCCTTCATCAGGAGTAATCGTAGGTCCTTATGACTCACCACATCAAGATCACCAGTCACAACAGGTTTGCATGGTGTATAGATAAAGTTCGACGATTCACATTCACAACTGTAGCCCCCCGACGTGTATAAGTTCCAGTCAAACTCCTTGACAGCATTAGAGTAATTGAATATTTTGGTGGCTATAGATTTAGTATAATTATATGAAATGCAAGGAGGTTCTGTGAACTTAAAATAGTTTGGTACAGTGTTGCGTACCTCTGGATCATTCAGGATTCAAGGTAAATTAATAATGTCCAGTCCTTTATCTAAGTAATTGAGTTTCAAGAAAAGCCGATCTTGGGATGTTTCGATTATGTTCACTGGACGATACAACCGAAAATACGCTATATCTTGACATACTTTAGTGATTTTGGGTGGTATATTTTCTGAAGAGGCAGATTGTTGTATATCTCTGGCTATATGCTTTAAAGCTCTCAGAGGTAACGCATACAGAACTGTACGTAAGCTATGTGTACTATTGGGTGTGTTAGTTAAACCCACTAAGTAATTTAAAGTGATATGATCGTGAATCATCGCACTATTAAACTTTCTCCAACCATGGCTGCGATGTCTCCGTTGATGGGGTTTAAATAGCTGGGTAATATTGGATATATTTGAACGGCGGTTTGTAACATTGCCGAACCCGCTGACATTATCATTTAAACCATACGGAAACACTGACCCAAGCTCTAGCATCCAGAAAAGTTCCCGCTCTCGGATTTTTCTCTCAAATCCAAAGGGGGAATCCTTGGTAGATGGATAGACGACGTCTATGATCCGGATACTAAAGTTGTCCCGGCCATGGTCGGGTCCAGAAAAATGCTTACCTATAAGCAATTGCTTTTTCCTAACTGATTTTCTGTGACCATTCACCCTAAGATGAAGTCTTTGGGTGGTCTTGCCAACATACTGTTGACCACACTTCTTACAGGAAACTAAATAAATACAGTTTGTAGTAGAACAACTAAGATCAACATACGAGTTTACAGAATATGAGTTACCAGTTAACGCGGAACTAAATGACGCTGAAGTATTAAATAGCGGACACGTGAGACATCCACGGTGTCCACATATAGAAATCTTGAAATTATTACATGTAGAATTCGGTGCTAGATTAGGAACGCAACTTGACTGGGTGGTGCTTAGTTGGTTCGTCGTGATATGGCTGAAATATTGTTGAAAGCGAGGTTAAATTCTATTCACTCACTCACTCACAGCACACTCATACACACAATCCCTCATACAATACATGATAAATATAAAAACATAATAAATAAATTATATAGATAATTAAATAGCTAGATAAATAATCGGGTCTGCAAGCAGTTAATTTCTTCTAGATGGGTGGGGAAAAACTCTCCTAGCTATTTCAGGTTACCGGACCTTACATGGTGTCCCCCTCCCTCCCCCCCCCCCTCAATTATTTTTCTAAGGGAGCTGGAACTTTTCACACTATACCCTTGAGTCAAGCTCTACCAGGAAATGTAAAAATATCCAAGATTTTCGTTTTGATGACGTCACAGTGACGTCATTTTCAAAAACGGCATTTTTTTGGTCAATTTTTCGAATTTTTCATTTATGCAATTTCTCCGCAAAAAGTACGTGATAAATTAATAAATATTATTGTGATGTGAAAAAAAGAGTTTTTGTCCAATTTTCATCGAAGAAAATTTTGAAGAAAATGACGAAAACATCATTTTTCTGGAACCCCACGTGGCCGCCATCTTAAATTTACCCATGATTCTCTACTAGGGGGGTTATGCAAATAGGCTCAAAATGACACCAATATGAGAAACTATAAAGTCACGGAGTGTCAGCTCTCAATTTTGTCGTTCCGGAGAAAGCGCAGAAAGTTTGGTACATGTATGGGGCCACTTTGCCCCACCCACGTGATAATATTCCCACCCAGGTGAAAATAATTTCCACCTAGGTGATAATGCTAAAAAAAAAATATAATAATAATAAAAAACACAGTGTCACTTATGAGCCACCGTACTTTGTCCATTTTAATTTAATGCCTCCGATGTATTTTACCAAACAAAAGTTTACTCAATCTTGCCTAAGTAATATAATCAGAGGAGATAACTCTTGTCATCCAATGCGAGGTAACAATCAGGGGAGATAAATGCCCAATGACTCGCACGTGGGAATTCCTTTGATAACGAAGATGGCGGACACAAGTCAGGTTCTCACAGTCGGTGGAGACCGAACAACAGGGCAGTCTGTACGGACTCAGAACGGTAATTCCTTGTAGATCTTTGTTAAGCAGAATAGATTGTTTGTTTTTTTCACAAATCGCATAAAACCGAGGCTTTTTCATGCTTTTATTTTCATGTTGCAAATAAAGTTGGTGCGTCACTCACGTGGTTACAACAACAACAACACGGCCAAAATGTCAATCAATGTCCTTCTCGACGAATAGGAGTGAGTTAGTGAGTGAGAGAATATGATTTAACGTAGCTTTCAACACTCTCTCAATCATATCTTTAGTTTACTTTCTTCGTTTGGTTTTTATTCCTTTTAACACCCGGGACCCCATGGGTGCCCCAAAATTTTTTATTAGCAGGTGGGGGAAATGTTGAAATTGACCTGATTCCGGCCAAAAGGGATGATTCCGCTCAATTTGGGTGAATGACGTAATGAATCCTTACCCCAATTAGGCTGAATTAATCGTAACCCAAAGTGATCATTTTTTTTACAATGATAAATATCTCAAATTATGAACTGACCACTTTTGGCGCTAAAATAGGGGACATGCTTTCTCTGATGCCATAAAATTTATGACGTACATTTGCTTATGAATTGTGCAGGAAAGTGGAATATGTTGTTGTCTCGCAAAAAATGATAAATCCGGTTGATACAACTTTCCCGTTTATAAGTTTTCGATAGAAAAACATATTTCACTCACGTTCATACCTGTTGCTGTTGTTGTTACCGCCATGTTCTGGTCGAAGTGGAGGCCACGAGGCTCAACTAATTGATCAATTTTTTTTTTTAAATATCATATTCGGTAAGCAGCATAAGGGGAGGTAATCCTGTGGAGAGCTCATTTGGTAGTGGAATTGAATTTTATTCTCTCAATCTTGCCCTCTCGCGTATCAACTCATATTTTATGAACTATCGATTAATTTCGCCTGGCAGTTCCAAAACGAGGCAAACAAAGATGGCGCCAAATACGCTGTCATTTTGGTGAACAGTTTGACTTTGAAAAAATACTATAAAATGGTAAGTAATCTGCATGTCTTGTGTTTATTTTTGTTATTGACAACATACTCCACCTTCCCACAAACTTCGCTGACAGGATAGAAATATGAATTTTACAGTTTTCTAGAGAGGAGGTCCTGGACAAATGCGCTGAACATTATCATCTTTCAAAGTCGTGGTCTTTGGATGAACGGGAGGAAACACTTTGGGTTACGATTAATTCAGCCTAATTGGGGTGAGGATTCATTACGTCATTCATCCAAATTGGGCGGAATTATCCCTTTTGGCCGGAATCAGGCCAATTTCAACATTTCCCCCACCTGATTAGTCGCCTCTTTAACAGGTCAGAGCAAAGGACTAACTGGGATATATATCCCACCTGACTTGGGATATTAAATCCAAGTTTGGATATTGAGATATATCCTAATTGGGATATTTTGACCGATTTTCATACTAAACAGCAATGGCGAATTTCGGCATCTAAAGCACAAAAACAAGATAGAATTTACTTCACAAAACTGCCAATGTGATTGTATAATTTTGCTGACTTTTTCTCGCCGAAGTTATTCTCTCTGATATTGAAATTACGTGCATTATTTTATTGTGTTGTTGCTGCAGTATACTGCCCATAACTCACCACTGTTGTATGTTTTTTAAATAAGCAGAATAACTAGGAGAATATGCCAGCTTGAAAATATGGAAGTACAAAAAAAATATCCTAAGTGGGATATTTTATCCCAAGTGGGATATATATCCCAGTTAGTCCTTTTCCCTGACCTGTTTAATACGGCCTGATTCCGGCCAAAAGGGATGATTCCGCCCAATTTGGATGAATGACGTAATGAATCCTCACCCCAATTAGGCTGAATTAATCGTAACCCAAAGTGTTTCCTCCCGTTCATCCAAAGACCACGACTTCATATTTCTATCCTGTCCGCGAAGTTTGTGGGAAGGTGGAGTATGTTGTCAATAACAAAAATAAACACAAGACATGCAGATTACTTACCATTTTATAGTATTTTTTCAAAGTCAAACTGTTCTCCAAAACGACAGCGTGTTTTGGAAGGAAAAGGGCGCCATCTTTGTTTGCCTCGTTTGGGCACTGCCAGGCGAAATTAATCGATAGTTCATAAAATATGAGTAACACGAGAGGACAAGATTAAGAGAATAAAATTCAATTCAATTCCATCACCAAATGAGCTCTCCACAGGATTACCTCCCCTTGTGCTGCTTACCGAATGATATTTTTAAAAAAAAAGATCAATTAGTTGAGCCTCGTGGCCTTGACTTCGACCAGAACATGGCGGTAACAACAACAGCAACAGGTATGAACATGAGTGAAATATGTTTTTCCATCGAAAACTTATAAACGGGAAAGTTGTATCAACCGGATTTATCATTTTTTGCGAGACAACAACATATTCCACTTTCCTGCACAATTCATAAGCAAATGTACATCGAAAATTTTAGTGCCAAAAGTGGTCAGTTCATAATTTGAGATATTTATCATTGTAAAAAAATGATCACTTTGGGTTACGATTAAATCAGCCTAATTGGGGTGATGATTCATGACGTCATTCACCCAAATTGGGCGTAATCATCCCTTTTGGCCGGAATCAGGCCAATTTCAACATTTTCACGACCTGATGACCTGGATTGTGCATGACGACACCCCAGATCAATCGCTGGGAGCACTATTCTCAATGAACAGCAGCAGCAGCTTGCATCACACCTGCCTGTACCTGCCCGGTATTGGGGTACGAAAGCCCCTATGGATAAAAGCCTCGCGGACAAAAGCGCAACGGACAAAAGCCCCAGTGGACAGAAGCCCCAAACTATTATTTAACAGGTTAGGTTGAATACCTCATATGAGTAGTACTACCCTAAGGCCTATTAAAAATAATTCTGTGTTTCTGGTAACGGCTTAAAAAAAATCCAGGTAGGTAGGTAGGGTTGTATCACAGCTCACATCAACTGAATCCAGGTTCACTAGACATTCGTCAGACAGAACTGCAGTTAGTGATACGGAATTGGAAGTCGTTGATTTAGAGAATTTATCGCAGTTTGTATTAGAGGTTCCACCTTGAAGCCTACATATTTTCTTTTCAATCGCAAACATTTAACAGTTTTTTTTATAACTTCATGAAATCTGGATAACATCTCTAGATATTAGAATTCCTTATATCAGAGTCGACACGCTGGAATAAACATGCAGGTCTTGAATCTACTCAATACATCCCTGGACAGTTTCAAAGGACGCCTGCGTGAAGACGGGTACAACAAGAGTTGTCGCCCATGCTTCACGAGTTCAACAGAACATCTCCAGTGGCTCCAGTACTGGAAGTGAAATTTTTTCAGCTGTAGATCCATTTATACAAGCCATCCGAACTAGTCCAGAGGTTCAAAAGAGTGATAAAGACCTAAAGAATTATTCTGAAACGTTCAAAGAGCCAAGGCATAAGGGAAATTTATTTATATTTGCATTTCTTGCTGCTGCCTATACTTACAACATTATGGTGAGCTAAAGTTACTCGTGGTGCGCATTGCACGATGGGAAGGAAACATGGCCGAGCTGCTGAAGAATAGATATCAGACTTTACACTTCAGTATTTCTTCTCTATATGGACAAAAGCAAAACACTTTCAGATGGACATCAGACTTTATATCCATTTGTGCTATTAAACAAATAACTTCTAGCAAAATCGACGATGTTGTCAGCGTAAATAAAATTTATTTGAAGAGACTACAGTATTTTGGTAGAATTGCGGTCGAAAATGGCGAATTATGAGGAATTACAGCGGAAAATCTGAGTTTTTCAGCTGCCTTTCTCCCTGGGTTTTTCCGACGTTTCGTCTCATTGGAAAGGGAATTCCTTGTAATTTCTGATTGAAGGCTTGATTTCGAACGATAACATCGAGAAACTGCAAGGGCTGTTTTCCCGTTACTCTAGTAACGCTAACAACCGACCCGATATTGGTTACCTTGATTGGACGAGCGTGGTAACGTGACCTACATCGAAGTGCTCATTGGCCAGAGCCCTTCAACTGAGTCGAGCTGATCTGAGGGAGACGCCATTTTTATCTCATCGCGACGAAATTACGTGGCGCAGAAACTCAACAGAAATTTGAAAATAAAGTTTGTTTAGGCCATAAAAAGTTAATTAATTGTTTCTCAAGTGGCGCCGCATCCTCGATTTCTCTCCCGCTGGGCACTTTTTTTTCACTTTTTGAAAAAAAAAAAAAAAATCCGCCGCATCCCTGGCATACTGTCCGCTCCCATTCTTTTTATTGCATGTGTAAATGTGCTTGTAAACTGTGTTTATTCGTTGTAATGTCTATTCGTTTCCCAAAAATGGTGTTTTACTATGTTTGTGAAAAAGAAAAATGCTTTAATACGTACAGAGATGTCATCGCCATGATCGTATCGATCACAAAATAGTTTACAACCGGCAGTTGCGCGAACTCGTTCCAGTTTCAAACCAAACTGCGCATATACAAAAATCAGACCTGAATATAAGCGGAAGCGGATTGCCGTATGTTTTTATTATGTAAATTTCGCTTCTCCGTTATCGTAATTTTATAAATAGCGAATAGTATATTTATCATAACATTATTTATTAAAATCTTCGTCATAAATTGTGCACATTTCAACACGAAAGGCTGTAAATTAAAGAAATATTTTCATCCTAGTCTCCGGTTCCAGCGTCGGTTATGCTTTTCATTATGCTCTTTGCCTAGTTTAAACAATTCATCGGAAATGGGTCCAATGAAATGAAATTTGTGATTGTATTTTTACCGCATTTTTTATCCGTTTTCACAATGCTGGTTTCAGCATACATTGCTGAATGTCGAGAATGTGGGGCGGTTAACATGCTGAAGGACTGGACAATAATACAGGTTAGCCCAAGTGCCACCGTGATCGAGGTCCTGAACGAGGTGACCGGTATCACCCGATGCCCAGATTTCGACGACGCGATATCGTGTACAATTGGAAAATCTAAGCAGGACGGAGATTCCATCCCACTTCAGGCCACAATCGGAGAAGCAGTTGATGTGTGTGTTTAAACATATATGGTCTTCCCGGCTTGTAAAAAAAAAAAAAAGATAAAAAACCGCCCGCATCCTTCCTTGAAAAAAAAAAAAAAAAACGCCCGCCCGCTCCTGAAAAAAAAAACCCCACTTGAGAAACAATTAATTAACTTTTTATGGCCTTAGCGGATTTCATCGAAACCCGCACTTTGAAAATATAAACTGAGCTTCTGTACTTCAACTATACCAAGAATAATATATTTTGAAGGGGTTTTCTGTGAGTATTTTATATTTTCTGGGCGGCTTCTCGACAACGTTTTATGGAAATCTTTGTTGGCGTTTTTATATTTTTCCTTTCTATTTCTTCCTCCCGACTTCGTTATTCCGAGACAGAATATCAAGTTTACATCCAGGAAATCAAGTCGGGCTTAGCTAACACTATATGTATGGTTTTTATCAAGTTTCATGCATGGTAAATTTGGAAAAAAGCGATTTCAGAATGGTACATCGCTGTACTCGCATAGACAGAAGCAAAGGCAAGCCGGTATTGCGGCTCGTCGCATATTTCGTATAGAAAGACGAGAGCCATTTGAACGGCTCGCCGCAGCGTAACAGTAAACTTATCTACGGCGAATAGTGGTGGAATTTACATTTCTCTGCAGACACGGATAAAATTGTCCCGGTCATTTTGGGATATCCGCTCCGCAGAGTGCAATATTCTCCGTTGCAGAGGTACATTATAGTCGCTAACGTTGCTCTGAATACATATTATGTCTAGAACATCACTGTACGGAGAGCGGGAAGTGCGAAACTGCGGTTCGGTGAGTTACGTCCCCTTGAAGCAAGAGAAGGGTTCGCAAAATAAAATGTTGAGAGCAAGATTGTGGTGAAAATCACCGAGGTCGGTCGGTGTTTTTGCATTTTTATTTTTTTATTTGTTGAAAAAACTTTCAGGTCGGCAATGATCACACCAGGTAGGTCGGGTTACCGGAAACACAGGATTATTTTTAATAGGCCTAAGTTGGGGTGCAGTACCTCATTGGAGGTATAGTCCTATTTCCCAATTGCGTTATAGTGCCATATCAATTTTAGTTTTCACATTTATGCATGAATTCACACATGTGTTCAAACCCTGGAGGGTATGGATCAGTTGATCACGTATCTCGCCTCACTACCTTGGTCATTTTTCAGCAATTTATTATCATTAAACAGACTTAGTCCTTGTTGACGTGACCAGGAGGTGCTGTCATTGGTACGGAGAAACAAAGCCATAGCGCATGACCAACAACAAAATTCAATTTCATGTAATTCGACAGAAATAGAAATTAAAAACGTACCTTATACCATCAACTTCATTATTGTACACACACAAACTCCTCACGAGGCACAGAGGGTAGTAAAAAATAAGTGACTCAGGGTTGTTGTTGTTTCCCGGGACAAACATATTTGTTTCCCGGGACAAACATAACGTCCTCCCTGCTCAACTTCATGCCATGTGTTGTTTTGCGGAAGCCCAGATGGAAACCCGAGACTCGCGCCGAGAGATTTACCGAAGATGCAAACCGCACACGTGTTCGGCAAGATACGCTCATCATTTGCCAAGAGCATGTACGCTCTAAGAAGGGCAATTGATTCCGGTATGTCCGAATTGATTTTAGTTTAAAGTACGTGTGTGTGTCAAAAGCATGTTGTGGTACTTGGATCGTACATGATCTTGGCAATTGATGAGCGTATCTAGCCGAACACGTGTGCAGTTTGCATTTTTGGTAAACCTCTCGGCGAGTCTCGGGCTTCCATCCGGGCTTCCGCAAAACAACATCTATCATCTTGATCCAATCTTGGCAGTTGGGTCAACAAACATGACAAATTAGGATCTTCACCTGATTTGTAAGATGATTCTGTTTGAAAATAGAAGATACTTCATGTACAACTTAACAGCTTGGCTATCAGCCTTAAGGCCTATTTCCACAGCACGCATTTTTGCAGCGACGACCACATCCGAAAAATAGCCCTCATATTATTCAATGGTGCAGTACTCGCAGCACGCATCCATCGCAGCAAGATCAGAACCACATTTTTGACGTGCGACAAAATTAGAACCAGGGCTATTTCAACGCGTTGTTGCTGAACTATTGACCAATCCGAGGGGATAGAAATCATCAGCCTGGTTACGTTGAGGGAAATCCATTCCGTTGAATGGCTGAAAGGGCGGGAGTGTCGCTGTCATAACGCGTGCTGTGGAAATGGGCCAAACTGCATATAGTTCTGATTTGCAGTTGTGGTCTTCATGACACATGCTCTGAAAATGGGCCTTACTATTGAGTTTGCACATCTGTAGTACCTGGTATAGACTTGAGTGTTAGGGTGTCGAATTATATTGCCTTTGTTCATGTTCAATGCAGGAAACATTGACTATTAACATCACATTTAAAAGATATCAACTTATCAAGACGATATCAAAATGAGTTTCTGTTCTACATGTATTTCCAGTTCTGGCGGCCTGCACCATCGCAAACATCGTGAAGAGCAGTCTGGGGCCTGTCGGTCTGGACAAGATGCTGGTGGACGACATTGGGGTGAGCTTTAAATTATAAATGAGATGAAAATTAGTAAATCATCGAAAATTGTTATAAGTACATGGACATTTCCAACATTTAGATATTGATTTTTACCCCTTGGCCAATTTTGGCCATAGGGTATTGTCTGCATGGTCCTTCCGTCTGCCGGTACCGGTACCACTTGCTTGTTAACAAAATATCTGTTGAAGGATTAGTGTTAGGCTTTCCAAATAATATATCATGTACAACTGGGGATGAGTCACAAGCCTATTGAAGATGTTTGACCTTGACCTATTTTGTCAAGTCAGATTATAGTATTGGTTATATCTTTTGAAGGATTACATCTACATTCTAAACTCCAGATCGTAGCTGGACGCAAGTGATCGCTCAAGTCAGGGTCAAAATAACACAGGTCTGTCTACCTGTCCCTGACAAGTGAAATTTGTGAGAGACAAGTAGGTTGATAGTTCAGTGTTCAAGTCGAATTCTGAGGAGACGAGTGAAAAATGTGCTCACCTGTCACCTGAGAAAAGTATATTTTTTTTTCTAAAATGTTGACCGCTGTCAAGTGCATGTAACGTTTGCCTATACGTGACAGTGCTCGAAATGTCTATCTATTTACCTGACATGTCCCACAGAAAATTGACTTGTCCAGCAATATTTTTCGGCCCTCGAACAATTGTCCGACAGTGTTAACGTCGGGCAGTTGTAGAAACAAATCGATTAGAAGAAAATAATTGTTATTACCTTCCATGAATGATGTTTCACGGTTTCCCGTTGCAAAAAATCCACTGCCCTTGCCGGGATTCAAAGACGGCTTTCTACAGTGGGAGAGAAATCTCCACTGCATCTTTTGAGGTCAGAGATGACGTTAATCACGTCATACTTCGAGCATGCTGCACTGTCTTCGGGACATCTGGCAATGCAGAGAATGGAAAAGTTTTATAACAATGTTCCATTGTGACATGGTTTATCATTCCATAATAATGTTGACATGCTTGTGGCGCTGTGCACATTAGCATTGAAATTGTTCAAATTAAAGTCGTAAAACAAGAAACAGGTAAGGGAGCTTTTTGAAATAAGGAACTGAGTTCCCTGTTAGGGATGGCATATGCCGGATATTCAAATGGAATACACCATGCCCAGTTTGTTTGTTCCGATCTGGATGGATTAGAGTTCCAGTTAGGCCATTCTCCCCATGCTGCTGCATGGTATGGCATAAAGCCATCCTTTGTCTGCCGAGTTCCAAACTGTATGGCATGGAGTTCCTAGGAGTTCCAACACGGCGCACCATGCCACTCTTTTTCGAATGCCTTATGCCAGTTCCTAGTATGCCCCAATTTCAAGAAGCTCCCTAACATGAAACATTATATGATTTGAAAGATTATCTTGGATATAACATAAATTTGTGTAGAATAAATTAAAAGTCCCGTATTTTCAGAGTGGGGAGTTTCATCACCCATTCGTGAATAGAATAAATAGGGATTAACCATAGATATTGTCCATTTGGATTCACCTTGAGCGTGTTAATGTATCTTGTCTGAGTGTATATCTGTACTCGTACTCAGATCAGGTAGCCCTTGTATTCCACAGGATGTGACAATCACGAATGATGGGGCGACCATTCTGAAGCTGTTGGAGGTAGAACACCCTGCTGCCAAGGTTCTCGTGGAACTTGCCGAACTTCAAGATCAGGAGGTCGGCGATGGGACCACATCTGTGGTATGTTCGGTGAACAGTTCTGAGGCAAACCGTATGCATGTCTCTTCACCTTGCTTTGCCATCAGGGTCATAAGATACCTGAGTTTGGAAATTGGTATTTGTACAGTGTCCTCAGGCAGTCCTGGTACTAATCAGCACTGTACAGTAACTGTACATTTCTGCTCAGACTAGACTGAAAGAGTCTCTATTTCATATGTACTATTTATCAATAATACCTCAAGAAAAAATGAAAAAAAAGGGGACGGGAAATAGAGACGTTTTGATGAGTTTGGTGGCGTGAAGATTCGATTTTGAGGCATGGCTAGCCTGAATGATTGACAGGTTTTTTTTCAACGTCATTCGCAACAATTGTAACAATTTCATTCTAATGCCATACTGTGATGTCCTGGTAGTAACATAATTCCCATTGCTGACATCGAAATAGGTAATGTCATTTTCATTGTTAACGTCCTATGAATGCATTGCTTCCAGCGTGTGTAAATGAATGAACCAATCAAATCCTTCAACTAGGGGGCGAGAACAGAATACAGAGTTCTCATTGGTGACAAAAAACGGACAGTTACTGTGCACTTTTACTTGCAAATTTAGATCTCTTGTGACGTCGCGTCTAATCCCTGTTTCAAGCATCTCTTTAGGCAGAGTTATTTCCCTTCATTGCCCCCCGATATACATTATGAAACTGGGGCTGTATCCAGGGCCACAGACAAGTTCTGATCAGTTGCTGACATGCTGCACTGAGCAGTATTGTACAGAATCCTTGAGTTTCTGATATGTACCAAACAGTTCCTGTGTGTTTCGATGTGAAAACTAAACTACATGTAACTGTTCAGTACTGCTCATAACCTGTACTGATCAGTAACTAAACTAACTGTTCAGTACTTCTCATAACCTGTACTGATCAGTAACTAAACTGTTCAGTACTGCTCATAACCAGTGCTGTACTGATCAGTAATTAAACTAACTGTTCAGTACTGCTCATAACCTGTACTGTACTGATCAGTAACTAAACTAACTGTTCAGTACTGCTCATAACCAGTACTGTACTGATCAGTAACTAAACTAACTGTTCAGTACTGCGCATAACCGGTATTGTACTGATCAGTAACTAAACTAAATGTTCAGTACTGCTCAGTAACTAAACTAACTGTTCATTACTGCTCATAACCAAACTAACTGTTCATTACTGCTCATAACCAATATTGTGCTGATGAGTTTCTCTATGGAAATTTTCAGTTGTTGACTGTGCTGAACTGCTCAGTTAAAGAGGTAATCGTGTGATTTTAATTTTTTTAGTAAACTGAACAGTACGATCACTTAAAAACATTTGCCAAAAGATTTTCAAGTCACGAAGTCTTGTATTTTTTTTAGGGACCAAATATCGTTACATTCTTCAATTCGGTCTAGTGAAGAAGATGAAAATCTGAAATGACGTCGGATAATGTGACCAGGTGTCCATAACGTCCCGTTGGAAGACGTCACAATGCAATAAAAGTTATAAAAGAGAGTATGAAGTTGCAAAGCAGCATGTTCGGAATGCCAATGCGCATCTTGTGATGTCATCTCAGCCACTGGAGTCAAGTACAGGCGCTGTCATGATTTTCAGAGGATGTCGGAAGTGTAATTTCAATGCTCGTGATATTAGAAAAATGAGGTTTCAGAAAAATGTTCTCCAAGTTGATCTCAACAACTAAATAACTTTTATCGAAATTTGTTGTAATTGCTGAATATTGTTTAAATGACGCTACTACCTTTCTAATGATTTCCAGTACTGGCCTGATAATTTCTGTGCAGTACCACTCCGTCACAGTAAAAAAACAGCCATATTGAATTCCGATAGTGATAAAATTAAAACTATGTTAACCTATTTCTTACAATTTTTCGGACAGCATGTTTAGACTTAGAAGCAGGAAAAAAACAGCTTTATGTCAACTAAAGCTTTTACTATGGCATGGATATGTTAATGTTATTTATCCCAACAACGGAAAAGATAGCTACCCTATTTCTTCTAATTATTCAGACGGCAAAACTCAACTTCAGGCATCTGTGGAGAGAAATTTTGCTAACTTCCTACAAATTTCACTATCTTTTCAGTCCTTGGGATAAATAACATATTCATGCCGCAGTATTTATCCTCATTTGACATAAATATGTTGGGTTTTTTCTGTTTCTAAGTCGAAACATGAGTAGTGTGACTAACTTCACAGGACCTATGAAGTAGGGTGAGAAAGATGACTTGGGGGTCCAAGCGTAATGTTAAAGGTCACCTAAATGACTTGGGGGTCCAAGCGTAATGTTAAAGGTCACCTAAGTTCATCAAAAGATGGTCAGCTCAGAACTTGCTGGTAACAGTCCCCTAATGCACGTTCATGCCAAAAATCAAGGTTCTAATGTCAACGATTCTCCTTATTTTGCCAATGAAAGGATTCGGATAGACTCGCCGACTCATCACCGGACAATTTGCAAATGAGAGCCTACTTCATAGGGACATGCTGTTCGATAAATTAGAAGAAATATGGTAGTGAAATTTGTAGAATGAAAGCAGAATTTCTCTCTGCAGATGCCTGAAGTTGAATTTGGCCGTCTGAATAATTAGAAGAAATAGGGTAACTCAGCCCCCAAATTGGGCATTTTGTTTGGACATCTAGCACAACCACCCACCCACCTTTGAGGCAGGACGTTGTACAAATAATCCATACTTGCTGTAACATATTTCTGTTTCAATCACCAAATCATGTTCTTCTAAACTCATTACTGTAGCAGGGTATGAAATAGACAAATAAATTCTAGTTGCCCATCGGCAAGCACGGGCAACCATCACATCTGATTGCATTGCAATTCGGGCAGAATTTGGTTGCCCGAAGGAAATTTAGGTTGCCCTGGGCAACCGGGCACAGGGCTATTTCGCACCCTGCTGTAGTGCCTCTCATCTAAACCGAGTTGTCTCGTGCCCCATTCAACTTGCTTCCAGTCACATGCATCTAGTGCTGGGAGTATATACGCTGGGGTAAAGAAATGTCATGGCTGATGTGCTAGTAATGTTGGCAGTGTTATAACATGGCTGATCATGATACTCAACAGCCATACAATTCACATGGTAAATTTCATTCGGTTTTCATGTAGATCTTATCTTTAATATCTCGGCAAAGCGTGACAAATTTCTTGGATTAAAGTCTAGGAACTTTTGACCCTTCTTTGAAGGTTGCAGTGGACATACTTGCAGCGTGGCAGCGTGGTTTGCCTGGTGTCGGGATAATGTGACACTATTATGTCTGTCTACTCATCGTGGTTCAGTGAAGGAGCTCTGTTAGAGGCAGCACTCGGACCACTCTGTAGGGACACACATCCCTAGTCAGGAATCCAAAGGGGCATGGGGGAAAGAGTGTCCTAGCCATTAGCCGGGGGTCAGCCACCAGAAACCCCGCGGTGCTCTGATAGCCATGATGGCATCGGAGGCAATTTTGGGGAAATTCCGACCCATCCATTTAACTGAACTATCATGGTATTCATTAGGTGATTTCCTAACACAACAACCACAGTTGCCTGGCTTGACAAATTGCTGATCAAACTGGCTGACTAACCTGTGTTATGTATTATTTCTTTCATTCTTCAATGTTTGTTCTACTGAGCATACATTTATGGTGATAGGAAACCCTCATTTCTCACTGTTTCTTAACTGTTTAATGCACTACACAAGGGCTCCCGTTTGTACGTTACAATACAGAGTTATTTCCCTTGACTTCTTCCAACCAATCAGGAGTTTACATTGCATTTACCGCTCTCCCTCATGAACCGGAAAATAAACATGTGCTCAACGATCTAAGACAATGTTTTAAGCTGAGTCCTTGGAGGTATTGAGGGTTAATTGGACCAGTAACGATTGAATAAACATTTTTAGGATTAAAGGAGGATGCTTGTAGTACAGAGTAAGTAGCTTACAGAAAGTGTAAAATGCGGCTGGGACCAATATTTCGGGCATGGCGCTGGGCTACCAAAGATGAGGGCAGAATGGCGCTGGTGCTGCGCCACGCCAAATAATGCTAGCGAGGGGTCTGGGCACACCATGTTGATATGAATATAAGATTCTTCAAAGTGATGTTACAGAGTTAGATACAGGGTCTCACAGCGTCCTTAAAAAGGACACAACTATAAAATCAAATGACCATTTTTTCACAAAATCAAATGACTTTATTTTAGAAAACTCATAGATTAAAGTGAATATCAGGGCAAAAGGCACAGTAGTTTGTGTAAAACACTCAAAGAACACAAACTGACAATGTTTTGGCATGTTCAACACCATTTGAGTGATATTAGCCATTTTGCAAAATTAGTTTTTTACAAATAACGACAAAGCTATTTTCAAACAAGGACTTTAGCGAAAACCCTGCATCTAACCCCGTGTTAAAACCTATTCACTCACTACTTGACTGGTTCTTAAAGAATAACAGGATAATAGGAAAATTTAGGATAATTATACATGTAGCTCTTGATACAAACATTTATAACTCTTGTTGCTTTGTTTTGTTGTAGGTTATCATAGCCGCTGAACTGTTAAAAAACGCTGACGAACTTGTCAAGTGCAAGATCCACCCCACCTCTATTATCAGTGGATACAGACTGGCCTGCAAGTAAGACTGCACGAGTTTGACCAATGACGATGGCAATAGAGCAAATTCACATGCACCATGTTCATGCTCTGCACACTTTCTCCACTACTTGAACTCGCCAACACACAAGTTCGATAAAGTTGCCACGGACAAGTAACCCAAAACTAGGCAATCCTAATTATTTCGACCCATAACTAGTTCAATATCCCTTTAATTCAAACAGAACAATAAGGCGACATTTTGATCTATACATGGTATGATTGAAATCGAAGAAATTAAAATGTCCTGAAAGTAATTGTTTTTTAACGAAACGACAAGGGGAAATATATGTACACAATATGTGAAAGTTTTAGCTTGATTGCATTATGATTATAGTTAGAACATGGAATTGAAATTCACAGCATGTGCTATTTCATGAAAAAATGGATCCAAATCAAGTTATTTAAACACACATTTAGACACGAAGGACCCCTTGGACCAAAACTTCATTTAACCTGGTGATGTGCGGTGGCATTATTTCTCCACTCGTTCGAGGGGGCCTTCTGGTCTAAATATATGTTTGTATGACTTAATTTACACCCTTTCTTCACGAAATAGCACATTCTACGGATTTCAATTTCATGTCGTAACTATAATCATAAAGCAATTGATCTAGAACTTTCACATATTGTGTACATATATTCTCTCGTCTTCACATTAAAAAACAATTATTTTAGGACTTTTTATTTTTTTTCATTTCAACCGCACCATGTGTAGTCCAAAATCCTGCATTATTATTGGATCATCTCCTTTGTGCATCTTTCATGTAAATCCCTGGATAACTGATAACAATCCTGTCAGAGTGTAAGGAGGACTCAGATGGGACGCATTCTAGTAATATGAAGTCCTGGACAACAAGACCTTGAAGGAAATACCTACCACAGGGTTGAGAGAGTCCGAGAGCGGGGTATTCCCCCTCCGGGACGTGATTTTTTGACATTAGCCTAGGGAATGGTGCTCTGTCAGAGAAGTTGAGAAGTTAATTTGTTTCTGGTCCTAAATAAGACCGGAAACTGGAAAAGAAACAAAAATTTGAAGTAAGAAAGGTAAGATCAGTGAGATTTGTTACAATACAAGAATCAACTCCGGCATCAGTACGGAGCCATTCTCTTTGGATGTATTTATTTATCAATGAACAATAAAAATACATTGAATATTTTTTGGAAGCTGACGTTTTAGAACATCAACAACCGAACGCCAATAAAAAGATTTACCTTCATTGGCCCTCCGGTGCTTCTGTGTGAGGAAGTTTTTCAAAGTTGCTTGGGGGCTTTATGATTTATAAAATACAAGTCAAGGGTTATTCGTGGCGCGATAAAACTTGGCAGCAGACGACATAACAACCTCCGTTCTCCGATCATGCATCTTGACATATACAGCTTGCCTGACGCGAGATTCTGAGAATTCGGTAGCCTTCCTCAATACCACCGGCTAACAGCGATCAGCATGATCACGAGGGTTCCCAAATATTTTAATTTGCGACAACTCGAACAATTTACGGCAGATGTTCAGGAAGCGTGGAGCAGGGAAAACATGGCGGAGCTACCTGAAAACGTATAATGCCAACATATTTTTGCAAGTACCATTAAAGTTGCTGACATTTTCAAGTGCTGGGCGCATCTTTTTTTCTTTTTTTTTTTGCTTTAGTGCCAGGCAGCCGAAATTAGTCCTGTGTGCTCCCGCCCAGTGCTGCCCAGCATGGGCAAACCCTGCTACGAGGAAATACCTACCTCTATTCCAGGGGTCAAAAGCTCTAGATTTCCAGGTCATCCAGTGGATGACCTCATAAAAAATTGAGGTCATCCCATTGAGATTGAGGTCATCCATTACACATGGTACATGTATCGTGCAGTTTACCTTCAACTTAAATTGTAATATTAATAGAGTGTTTTAACTTTTTTTTTTACTCCTGCCAAAATGCAATTTCCAGAACGAAAACTAAAAAGAAAAAAAACAGTTGAGAATAATATCTTACACATCCTCATGCCTGCATAATATTACAATTTACAAGACCATTTTCTCTTGGAATTTTTGTGTTGTATCACAATTAGGTGCACAAGTAAATTGCAATTTGACTTCTTTGACTTGTCAAATTCAAGACAAAACTCATCACAGGACGTATTGTTACTTTCATTATCAAAATGCAGCCAGGAATGAGGATCTGTATATTTGTCTCCATGAATCTTGAAAGCGACAAACTTTCATTGAAGCACTGGTTGATTTGTACATCACTCCCACTCGATTCTACACATGATTCTGGATAGTGGTTGTTGTTCTACAGCCCCCCACATCAACTTTTCATTTGGTATTTGACATGTTTGATTATCATCAATATTCTGTGAGGAATGGGCTTCATCAGCCCAGGAACGTTTTGAAGCCCCCAAAACTCCGAAAACAATTTTATGGTTTGTTGACCAAACATTCATGATGCAAATACAAGTGCTGTCAGCCACGTCAAGTTCGTGTTGTTGTAAGCGAAAGTACATCGGTGAAATTGTTCCTAGGGAACTAATGCTGTCATAGCCTGAAATTATGAGATGAAGGGAGGTCACTCGTGGCGACGGTATTTGTGGGCCAGGAACAAACGTCATCCACATAAGACCATTTCACACCAGCATCCACTCAAGTGGCAAACCCGGAAGATGAACAAACATTTTCAACAGTTCTGCCAAATCCATGATACTGACCATTCGTTTTTATGGAAGCCAATTTTTTTGTGATCGTCAGGAGGACGACCTGGGCCTAAATTTTACTTCTTCCGCAGATTTTTTTTTGGTTTTAAAAATGAGTGAACGACCAAACATTTTGACGCCTGTATTCTATACATGTCTTTCATAAGTGTGTCAGAAGGTTTTTCTCCAATGGACAGAATCCAGTAATGAGGGAGCAAAGCTCGTTAAAAAACTAAGGACAGAAAAACTATACAAAATTGTATAGATTAGCAGAAAAAAATAGGTATGGGAGGGGTTACAGTAGGACTCCTTGATATACATGATGTTACAGATACCAAAACTTATATTTACATGCATATATTTCAGGGAGGCGTGCAAGTATATACAGGAACACTTGGTAATCAGCGTGGAGGAGCTAGGCAGAGATTGCATTGTGAACGCTGCCAAAACGAGCATGTCCAGCAAAATCATTGGACCGTATCTTTTACACCAGAATATTGCCATGCACAATGTTGTCACATTTTGTGGTATGATTGTAGAACATGGCAGTGCGACTAACGTCACAAGGCCTACGAAGTAGGGTATAGGCATTAGTACTCCGGTGCGCACTGAACTCTTGGAAATCCCCCTGCCCCAAGTTGAAATCCTGCCTATATTAAGATGGGCACAGCCCAAGTCAGAATAATCATTGATTTCCATCAAAAATCACTAGAATTTTTTATCAAAAGTAGATCAGCTCAGAACTCGGATGGACTTGCTTACCCACTCACTCACTACCGGACAATTTGCAGATGGTAGCCTACTTCGTAGGAATTTGAAATACAATGAATATTATTTGTTCTTCTTTCCCCCCCAAATCACAAGCTTGTATTTACACCGTTCTGATAGTATAACTTCAAATCTGCAATAACTCCAAGAGTCTGGTTTTAAATGTTGTGTTGGGTATACATTTGAACAAATTGTTCTCCGTAATTGGTCGCCAGTGATTCAGATTTCTTTGCCAACTTGGTGGTGGATGCAGCCAATGCCGTGAGAACGTCGGATGGGAAGGGCGGGCATCGTTACCCAGTCAAAGCTGTGAATATCCTAAAGGCTCATGGGAGAAGTACGCGCGAAAGCACCCTGGTTCCGGGCTATGCTCTCAACTGTACAGTGGCCTCTCAAGGTTAGTCACAATAACTTTGCAATTGAATGAATGGTTGATGAGACTGATGGGTCAATTGATTGAATGGTTGATGAGACTGATGGGTGAATTGATTGAATGGTTGATGAGACTGATGGGTCAATTGATTGAATGGTTGATGAGACTGATGGGTCAACTGATTGAATGGTTGATGAGACTGATGGGTCAGCTGAGTGAATGGTTGATGAGACTGATGGGTGAATTGATTGAATGGTTGATGAGACTGATGGGTGAATTGATTGAATGGTTGATGAGACTGATGGGTCAGCTGAATGAATGGTTGATGAGACTGATGGGTCAGCTGATTGAATGGTTGATGAGACTGATGGGTGAATTGATTGGATGGTTGATGAGACTGATGGGTCAGCTGAGTGAATGGTTGAAGGCAGACTGATGGTCAGCTGAGTGTGAATGGTTGATGAGACTGATGGGTCAACTGAATGAATGGTTGATGCAGCACTGATGGGTCAGCTGATTGAATGGTTGATGAGACTGATGGGTGAATTGATTGAATGGTTGATGAAACTGATGGGTCAACTGAATGAATGGTTAATGAGACTGATGGGTCAACTGATTGAATGGTTGATGAGACTGATGGGTGAATGGATTGAATGGTTGATGAGGATCGATGGGTCAATGAATGAATGCTGATGAGACTGATGGGTGAACTGGATTGAATGTATTAATGAGCCCGATGGGTCAGTTGAATGAATGGTTGATGAGACTGATGGGTCAGCTGATTGAATGGTTGATGAGCCCGATGGGTCAGTTGAATGAATGGTTGATGAGACTGATGGGTCAGCTGATTGAATGGTTGATGAGCCCGATGGGTCAGTTGAATGAATGGTTGATGCAGACTGATGTCATTGAATGAATGGTTGATGTGACTGATGGTCAATTGATTGAATGGTTGATGAGCCCGAATGGGTCAGCCGAATGAATACGAGGAGAGACGATGGGGTCAGCTGAATGTGTGAATGGGTTACGTGACTGATGGGTCAGTTGAATGAATGGTTGATGTGACTGATGGGTCAGCTGAATGAATGGTTGATGTGACTGATGGGTCAGCTGATTGAATGGTTGATGAGCCCGATGGGTCAGTTGAATGAATGGTTGATGAGACTGATGGGTCAGCTGAATGAATGGTTGATGTGACTGATGGGTCAGTTGATTGAATGGTTAATGAGCCCGATCGGCCGCTAGAATGGGAATGGGAAGCTTGGTACTGATGGGTCAGCTGAATGAATGTGGTTGATGGGACTGATGGGTCACTGATTGAATGGCGATGAGACTGGCGGTCAGCTGAATGAATGGTTGATGAGACAGATGGGTCAGCTGAATGAATTGTTGATGAGACTGATGGGTCAGTTGATTGAATGGTTGGTTTGCCCGATGGGTCAGCTGGAATGAATGGTTGATGTGACTGGATAGTCAGCTGAATGCAGCCTGGTTGGATGTGACTGATGGGTCAAACTGATTGAATGGTTGATGTGGACTACGGGCTGCTGATTGAATGGTTGATGAGCCCGATGGGTCAGTCAGTTGGAATTTGAAAAGGTTGATGAGACGGATACGCTGGAATGAATGGTTGATGGGACTGATGGGTCAACTGATTGGAATGGTTGAGACCGCTTTGGTCAGCCGATTGAATGGCTGATGAGACTGATGGGTCAGCTTAATGAATGGGGGGGTTGATGAGACTGATGGGTCAAACTGGATTGAACGGTTGATGAAATTTGATGGGTCAGTTGGATTGAAATTTAAGCCGATGAGACTGATGGGTGAGCTGAATTGATGAGACTGATGGGTCAACTGATTGAATGGTTGATGAGACTGATGGGTCAGCTGAATGAATGGTTGATGAGACTGATGGGTCAATTGATTGAATGGTTGATGAGACTGATGGGTCAATTGATTGAATGGTTGATGGGTCAACTGAATGGATGGTTGATGAGACTGATGGGTCAACTGATTGAATGGTTGATGAGCACGATGGGTCAATTGATTGAATGGTTGATGGGACTGATGGGTCAGCTGAATGAATGGTTGATGAGACTGATGGGTCAATTGATTGAATGGTTGATGAGACTGATGGGTCAATTGATTGAATGGTTGATGGGTCAACTGAATGGATGGTTGATGAGACTGATGGGTCAACTGATTGAATGGTTGATGAGCACGATGGGTCAATTGATTGAATGGTTGATGGGACTGATGGGTCAGCTGAATGAATGGTTGATGAGACTGATGGGTCAATTGATTGAATGGTTGATGAGACTGATGGGTCAATTGATTGAATGGTTGATGGGTCAATGATGATGGTTGATGAGACTGATGGGTCAATGATTGAATGGTTGATGAGCACGATGGGTCAATTGATTGAATGGTTGATGGGACTGATGGGTCAGCTGAATGAATGGTTGATGAGACTGATGGGTCAATTGATTGAATGGTTGATGAGACTGATGGGTCAATTGATTGAATGGTTGATGGGTCAACTGAATGGATGGTTGATGAGACTGATGGGTCAACTGATTGAATGGTTGATGAGCACGATGGGTCAATTGATTGAATGGTTGATGGGACTGATGGGTCAGCTGAATGAATGGTTGATGAGACTGATGGGTCAATTGATTGAATGGTTGATGAGACTGATGGGTCAATTGATTGAATGGTTGATGGGTCAACTGAATGGATGGTTGATGAGACTGATGGGTCAACTGATTGAATGGTTGATGAGCACGATGGGTCAATTGATTGAATGGTTGATGAGACTGATGGGTCAACTGATTGGAAGATTGATGAGACTGATGGTTCAACTGATTGAATGGTTGAGACTGATGGGTCAACTGAATGAATGGTTGAGACTGATGGGTCAGCTGAATGAATGGTTGATGAGACTGATGGGTCAACTGAATGAATGGTTGATGAGACTGATGGGTCAGCTGAGTGAATGGTTGAGACTGATGGGTCAGCTGAATGAATGGTTGATGAGACTGATGGGTCAACTGAATGAATGGTTGAGACTAATGGGTCGGTTGATTAAATGGTAGATGAAACTAATGGGTCAGTTGATTGAATGGTTGATGAGACTGATTGGTCAACTGATTGAATGGTTGATGAGGCTGATGGGTCAACTGATTGGAAGATTGATGAGACTGATGGTTCAACTGATTGAATGGTTGAGACTGATGGGTCAACTGAATGAATGGTTGAGACTGATGGGTCAGCTGAATGAATGGTTGATGAGACTGATGGGTCAACTGAATGAATGGTTGATGAGACTAATGGGTCGGTTGATTAAATGGTTGATGGGTCAATTGATTGAATGGTTGATGAGACTGATGGGTCAATTGATTGAATGGTTGATGAGCCTGATGGATCAACTGATTGGAAGATTGATGAGACTGATGGTTCAACTGATTGAATGGTTGAGACTGATGGGTCAACTGAATGAATGGTTGATGAGACTGATGGGTCAACTGAATGAATGGTTGATGAGACTGATGGGTCAGCTGAATGAATGGTTGATGAGACTGATGGGTCAACTGAATGAATGGTTGATGAGACTGATGGGTCAGCTGAATGAATGGTTGAGACTGATGGGTCAGCTGAATGAATGGTTGATGAGACTGATGGGTCAACTGAATGAATGGTTGATGAGACTGATGGGTCAGCTGAATGAATGGTTGAGACTGATGGGTCAGCTGAATGAATGGTTGATGAGACTGATGGGTCAACTGAATGAATGGTTGAGACTAATGGGTCGGTTGATTAAATGGTAGATGAAACTAATGGGTCAGTTGATTGAATGGTTGATGAGACTGATGGGTCAGTTGATTGAATGGTTGATGAGACTGATTGGTCAACTGATTGAATGGTTGATGAGACTGATGGGTCAACTGATTGGAAGATTGATGAGACTGATGGTTCAACTGATTGAACGGTTGAGACTGATGAGTCAACTGAATGAATGGTCGAGACTGATGGGTCTGCTGAATGAATGGTTGATGAGACTGATGGATCAACTGAATGAATGGTTGATGAGACTAATGGGTCGGTTGATTAAGTGGTAGATGAAACTAATGGGTCAGTTGATTGAACGGTTGATGAGACTGATGGGTCAATTGATTGAATGGTTGATGGGACTGATGGGTCAATTGATTGAATGGTTGATGAGACTGATGGGTCAATTGATTGAATGGTTGATGACACTGATGGTTCGATTTATTTTCAATTTAACTAAATTCAGGAGGCTTAGGGAGCATGTCACATGGTGGGAAGCTGGAATAACACAGTTCCAGGGGAACAATCTGCATTTCAGATTTCACAATTTTGAGATTGAGTACGGTAATTCCCCTAATAATTCAATCACAGGAATCTCACTTTTCAACTCTGTTATTCCAGAAAGGAGAATAAGTAACATTTCCATTCTTCATTCAAATTGAAGAAAAGTCATATAATGAGAAAATGTGACACTATATAGCTGGGGCCATGAAAAATATTCCCAGATATAAGCCATTTTTGCTGCACTTCTGGTGATCGAATTTTTAGGGGAATTACCGTAACATGTATGAGATTGACCACAATCAAGTTGATCTGTTCTTCAATTTGTTTCTTCAGCTATGCCCAAACGGATCAGTAATGCCAAGATAGCGTGTCTGGACTTCAGTCTACAGAAGACCAAGATGCACCTGGGAGTGCAGGTATTAGTGGAGGATCCGGCTAAGCTGGACGCAATCAGACAAAGGTAAGGAAGAAGCTCTGGCTTGTGGGTCTGTGTCCAATAAACCGATACGGGCCCCGTGGGGCTTCCGGGGATTGATGTGGGATGTCGTCGTGTACACTGCAGGTCATGGTAAGAATAAGCCTCAGCTCCTCATGTGACTAACTGAGGCACTCGTGGAGTTCCCGGGTGTGAAAAAGGATAGGACCCCACCCGTGTGGTTCCTGGATGTGAAAAGAAATAGGACCCAACGTCGTGATATGACTGAAATATAGCTGAAAGCGACGTTAAATCATATTCACTCACTCCTAAACTGAATTGCCGGAGCTTGTATCCTCGTAAACTGTCGATGTAACACCATCTGATCGCATTGGGCCGAAAAATGCAGCGCGCATGTGCATCCAGTTGTAGTAATTTCGATCGACACAGGGTTCTTAGTGACTTGCACTTCATATTTACTTCGCTTTCTATTCTTTTAATGTTTGGTGGTGTGGGTGTTTTGTTTCCCCCTCCGCTATATGGGCTAGACCGACTTTTCGTCATGTAACTTTAATACACAACACTAATGCCCCATAGGGGTCGAATTTTTTGTCTTAATTATAAAACAAAGCCAAAGGCTAAACTGTGCCAAGTTGTAACATGTTGTGGTCACGTGCTATGTTACCAGACCATGTTTGGCCTGATAACCGCGACTTTATATGCTCGTTTGAATGTAATATTTACTCGTAGAAGAACATCCAAAGATGCGAAAGTATAATACAGTATTGGAAACTCAATCATGCTATCTTTGTATAGTTATTTATATATTTTGTTTTTTGGGTAAATTTCTATTAGTGCCCAAATACATGTCAGATTAAGGAAGTAGGCAGCGGTTGTTCATGCAGACACTTTCGTATGACTACTTAACATCAGATTCCAAGCAGAATGTATTAAACACTGCCAATGGAATCACTGCACAAATGATTGGCACAGGTTGGAGCCCAGCTGGTCCATGTGTGAAAGTTTGCCAGTTGCTTGCTGATGGGCAATGGTTCTGTGCCGGCATTTCCGACATCATGGAAAACTGGTCACGTTATCTGACGTCATCTCGGTCATTTCCCCCATTTTCATCTTGACCGAATTGAAGAATCTAACAATATTGGTCCCATGAGAAATACAAGACGTTTTGACTTGAAATATTTTGACAAATGATGCAAGTGATCACACTGTTCAGTTTATCTGGACAATTAAAATCATGCTACTCCCTCTTTAATCATCGCTTTTCAAATTATCGTTTTTCAGCTGTATAGCTGATTCTACTTTTACATATAATCTGCGCAATGCATGCATCGATAGTGAAAAGGAAGTCAGTGTAGCATGAAAGAATAGAAGATTACGGGAGCGGGAATTACGCTCTGAAAAAAAAAAATTCAAATAAAATTACTTCAAGGTATGTAGTTTTATTCGATAGATCCACACATCTGGCAGGTATCCATCCAGAGTTACAGATAATATGAGTTTCCAAAAAATGTATTTTTTTCTAAATGAGTGCGTCGGACAAAATTTTTTTTTTTTTTTTTTTGCTGAAAATGTCAGTAAAAAAAGATTTGTGCAGCGGTCCATGAGAAACATTTCATTTTTATACGCCCGCCAAAAGGCGGACGTATTATGTGATGGCGGTTTCCGTCCGTCTGTCCCTCGTGTCCGGTCTATATCTGGGACAGTTTTCTATCTACAGTTCTAATTTTTGGTGAGTGGATACCCTACGGGGAGACGATGTGTCGCGTACCAAAATCAAGGTCGAGGTCAGAGGTCAAAGGTCACTGGCCTCAAAAACAGGAAAGCACTGAAGTGTTCGTGTCCGGTCTATATCTGTGAAGGTTTTATATCCACAGTTGCAATTTTTTTTGAGTGGATACACTAGGTGGAGACGATGTGTCGCGTACCAAAATTGAGGTCGAGGTCAGAGGTCAAAGGTCATTGTTGCCTAAAATCAGGAAATCATTGATCATTGACAGTTTTCTATCTACAGTTCTAATTTTTGGTGAGTGGATGCCCTAGGGGGGAATGATGTGTTGCATACCAAATGTAGGTCGAGGTCAGAGGTCAAGGGTCAGTGTGACCGAAAAATCTGCAAATCATTAAAAAATTCTAATTTTTTGTACGTGGATTCAATAGGGGTAATGAAGTGTCGCATACCAAAAAAATAGGTCAAGGTCGAAGGTCAAAGGTCACTGCGACCCCAAAATCAGGAAATTATTAAAAATAACATTTTTTTTGTGTCAGTACATACATTAGTGAGACACGATGTGTCACCTACCAAAATGTAGGTCAAGATCGAAGTCAAGGTCACTGTGACTCCAAAATCGTGAAATTGTTAAAAATCATGATTTTTTGAGTCCATTGAGAAATTACAGGGAGCGGTTTTGTCCTGTACCAAAATTTAGGTCCAGATCAATAGACAACGCCACTGTGACCCCAGAATCAAAGTCAAAGGTCAGTGTGACCTAACAATGAGGAAATCGTTAAAAATTACTAGTTGTTTGTGAGTGGATTCAATAGGGGGAAATGAAGTGTCGCATACCAAAAATTAGGTCAAGTTCAAAGGTCGCTGTGACCCCAAAATCAGGAAATTATTAAAAATAACATTTTTTGTGTCAGTAGATACATTAGGGGGACACGATGTGTCACACACCAAAATGTAAGTCAAGGTCAAAGGTCAAGGTCACTGTGACCCCAAAATCGTGAAATTGTTAAAAATCATGATTATTTGTGTCCATTGAGAAATTACGGGGAGACGGTTTGTCAGGTACCAAAATTTAGGTCAAGGTCAATAGTGTAGGTCACTGTGACCCCCAAAATCATGAAATCATTAAAAGTCACATTTTCATATACCTGTCGAAGACGAAGTCGTGTAATGCGATGTTGCGTTCTGTCCATTCATCCATTAACATTTGTTGTCCATGCGATACCTTACTCGCATGGCAAAGAGGAGCCATACATTTTGAGATCAATTTTTCAAAGGCGATGTGTCGTGTACCAAAATTTAGGTCAAGGTCACTGTGACCCCAAAATCAAGAAATCATTAAAAGTCACATTTTCATATACCTGTCGAAGACGAAGTCGTGTAATGCGATGTTGCGTTCTGTCCATTCATCCATTAACATTTGTTGTCCATGTGATACCTTACTCGCATGGCAAAGAGGAGCCATACATTTTGAGATCAATTTTTCAAAGGTCAAGGTCACAGTGCCCCAAAACTGATTCAAGTTTAGCTGACTCTGTGTTATATGTAGGTTGGAATATTCAGAGTTCTCTCCCATACATGTCATTTGTCCGGTGGAGTTGTCTGAAACAGGTACATTTAGTTAAACTGTTGTGAAATTAAAACCATACATTTACTAATTTAACGGGGAAAGGGGTCATTTATGAACTTCATACCTGTTTATTAACTCAAGAACAAATATTTACTTCATCACTTTCTTCTTCCTTCACCAGGACTGCACAATTGAAAATTCTGCTTAACCCAAATATGGATTACGCTAAAAAAATTTGGGTAACCCTTTTCTGATTTGCATAACCCATCACTATTGTATACAGGTTAATATCCATAATTCAAGTGAACTGAAAATGGGTTAGGCATAATGAAAATTGCGTAACCAAACCTGTTAGCGCAATTTGTGCAGCCCTGTTCACGAAAAATTCTCTCGCCTGAAAGGAATCCATTTGCAGGAAAACTACTATTTTCTTGTGTTTGACTATTGTCGATTTCAGTATTGGATATTTGAACTCTTGACTCTTGATTCAAGGTCAACTTGTTACCAAGAGTTAAGCTCATATTAGTTTATCATTCAGTCTAAGATGTGATATATGTTACATTGTCGGAAGCACGAAATTGTAGACCTTTCTCTGGATTGATAGCTACCAATTGGAATCAAGGCTAGTAAACAACCTTGAAATTTGGACCAATGTAATTCTAGATATACGGGCGTATATTGAAGCCCCTTGGGCTCTTGTTGTTTTCGGCCTTGGAGTATGGTGAAGTGGTAGTGGATTAGACATGATTTGTGAACATCTCACTGTTGCTGTACTTGATTGACAGGGAATCTGACATCACTAAAGAGCGCATCGAAAAAATCCTGACGGCGGGTGCCAATGTCATTCTGACGACAGGCGGGGTGGATGATCTCTGTCTCAAGTATTTTGTGGAGGCAGGTGCCATGGCGGTGAGACGATGTAAGAAAGCGGACTTGAAGAGGATCGCTAAGGCAACCGGAGGTATTGTTCTCTACAAGACCATGTTTTGAGATGGTGAAAATATAATGGAATTTCCAATATATGAAGTGACAAGTAGCTGTTTCACATGAACTAAGTTAGAGCCAGATTACCTAGGAATTGATAAAAAGAGCCAAAAACATTCTCATTGTTCATAATTGTGAAACTAGTACCCGGTACTCTAAATTAACTCTTTGCCTACGGAATAAATATCCACGTTTGGACGGAATAAATTTTGCAAAAGTATAAATTTCCGCATATGGTTATAATAATGGCTCTGATATTTTTCCATGAATGTCGTTGATAGGGCAAATTATATATTTTTACAATCCTTGATGCTTTGGGATTTCAAATAAATAATACGAAGCTGCGCATCTGAAAACCCCTCGGCTCTGGGCGCCAGCCATTCATAATGTATTCAATTTGAAGCAAGACTTAAGGAACACCAAACAGTCAAGTGACAAATATACAGATTATGAAAAAATTTGCCATTAGAAATGGCCTCTAAGGTTTATGTCCAATCAGAGAAGTCGGTATTCATTACATAAGTCTGTTGATGCATCGATGATGTATACCAAATTTTGTCATAGAGCATTTGAAAATTATCAGAGATAGAGATCATTAATGATTTCGCATAAATTAAAGATGGCCGCCCATCCTTCCCACCACTCAGAGAAACTGATGTGGTTATTCATTGCAAGTGTCTTGATACATGGATGCTGTATACCAAGTTTCATATAGAACACTGAAATGGTATCAAAGATATACATCATCAAAGATTTTGCATAAATTAAAGATGGCCACCAAGGTTTCCGCCCAATCAGAAACACCAGAACTGCCATTTATCGTAAGTCTATTGATGCATCGATGATATATGCCAAATTTTACATCGAGCACTCGAACGGTATCAGAGATAGAGATCATTAATGATTTCGCATAAATTAAAGATGGCCGCCCATCCTTCCTGCCACTCAGAGGAACTGATGTGGTTATACATTGCAGGTCTCTTGATACATCGATGCTGTATACCAAGTTTCGTATAGAACACTTGAATGGTATCAAAGATATATATCATTAAAGATTTTGCATAAATTAAAGATGGCCGCCAAGGTTTCCACCGAAACTGGTTTGGTCATTCCTTTGAAGTTTCTTGATGCATCGATGATCTATACCAAGTTCACACACGGAACAGTGAAATGGTACCTAAGATACAAAAGATTAATGATTTCAATAGGGTTCTGGGTCATGAGCATATGGATGTGCAGTGCAAGTTTGGTGTGCCTAGGGTAAGTCGTTCTAAAGATATCTTGGTAACGAGAAAGCTGTGATGGTTTCGCATAAATTAAAGATGGCCGCCAAAGTTTCCAACCAATCAGGTCCAGATTCAATAGGGTTCTGCGTCACGCGCATACGGATGTGCACTGCAAGTTTGGTGTGCCTAGGGTAAGTCGTTCTGAAGATATCTTGGTAACGAGAAAGGTGTGACGGACGGATGGACAGACGTACATGACGACAACAATACCCTTCGGCCAAATTTTGGCCGAGGGGTAAAAACTGATGATGGAAACCATTCTTGAATTGTGTGTTGTTGTTTTTTTTTCAAGTCGGGAGAAAAAAAACACGCGCAACTTACGGAAGTTACGTCGCCCACACGGGATGGTGACGCCATGCTTGGAAAACCCCTTTCATTTGTCGCATTTCATGAGGCTATCTATTTATTTTTACGATCCTTGATGCTTTTGTGATTCATATAAATAAAATCTGATGATGGAAACCGTTCTTGAACTTGTATGTTGTCTAGTCAGGGGAAAACAAAAACACACCACAAGACGACCGCAGCCGCCATTTTTGGAGTTTCCCCACTGAATTGTCACATGACATGACGTAATTTGGAGATTCCCAATGTTATAAACTCTAAATCGAGGCTGAAAAGAATGTAGCCAGTGATTCATATATCACGGAATCGTTAATTGGTCAATTTTCGTTACCGGAGCCGAAACAACCAATCACAGGTGTGTTTAGATAAGGCTGTCAAGAAGCCGCTGACAGCGGCTTTCCGGCGCAAGATAAAGAAACGCGAGTTGGTCCAAATCCAGTAGGGTACATTTTTGCTATAGAATTGAAACCAGCAATACAGGATGATCCTTTTTTTATATGTCCGAGTGGCAATCTGGCTCATTTGCGTGCATTTCGCCATATATAAGATGGCTTGCGGATCGTGTGTCTCCATTATCGTGGAGCGATATCCGATACTTTTATACTTTTCGGTCTTCACCCGGCGGAGAACAGACTCGAGAAATCTTGTCAATTACAGGCTTTTCATACCACTTCTGAAACATATATTGTCTGAGCTTACAAAAGATACAGATATGAATAAATTCCGAATCCAAGAGGTATTGTAGATCTGTAATTTGAGAAAGTAGGACAGCACAGGACTCCAAAATGATGGGTTAAGTAGAGTTACGTCGGAAGAGTTTAGCTGGTTGTCTGACAACATCTCATTGTGTTGGTTTCAGGGAATTTCCCCTGTTATAGTTGCCGAAGTAGGCTGAAAATGGATACGCATGCTCCCAGGGTCTGTCTTACTGCGTATACATGACCCAGATGATTACAGGTTGAATCAGGCCCAGCCAAATGTCTGGGTATGGACTAAATTTATCTCTTCATGCAGAAGAGTGTATGGACTAAATTTTTCTCTGCATGCAGAAGAGTTCCAATTTCCTTACTGCACTGTAACCTAAAACATGTAATATAATAATAATAATAAATCCTTTATTTTGTAAGGGTTGTACACAATTAGCGCCAGGGGAGCGAGTTTACATTGTGGCCCATCAAACGTATGTACAGCATTAGTAAATATGATTAAATGAAATATGATAAATATATAATATAAAACTAGTACCATTTATTTGTATGTAACTCAATATAATAATAAACAATATAGTAATAAACTAACTTGGTTATATTATAAAAAAATAATAAAAAATAATTATAAATATAGAAAAAAAATAAAATATAAACAATAAAATATATAATAACGAAAAATAAATTTTTTTAACTAAAGCTAGCGATTTGAATTAAAAAAGTTTTTCAAATATCTGCTTTTAAAAGAGTTAAGACTATTGGCACATTTTCAAAGATTCTGGAAGACTGTTCCATAAAACGGAAGCAAAATATACAAAACTTCGTTTAAAAGTCTCCGTTCTTGCCCTTCATTTTAAATGAAATACTACATGTTCTCCACACTTGGTTAGATTCTGTCAATGTAGTAGTTCTCTCCCCACTAAAGGAGGAGAGACCTAGCTCTATAACATTTTAGGAGGACACGTTTGACCAGAAAATGTATTACACAATCTTCCTCGGCTGACCAATCGGTCAACCAAGTGTCAAATCACATACCTCAAATACTTGGGAAGGAGTACGTTTTGCTTACAACCACGTTCATCTCAAAAGTTACTCTTTTCTGGAGTCTTTTCTGGCGCACCTGTTCTTTTCCCCTCAATTCGTTTTCGATGTTGAGTGGACGCGCGTATTAACCGTGGACAGCGAATGATGTTACTCATACTACCAGTAGTCTCCCTTACCCTAAATCAGTGTAATGTCAATGTTAGTCATGTGGGATTGTGTCTGCGTGCCACAACAACATTTGAAAGTTGAAAAGCAATCGAGTGGGGATTTTAACAGGTGCGACAGAAAAGACTCGGAAAAGAGTACCTTTTGATATGATCATGGTTGTAAGCATAACGTACTTCTTCCCAAGTACAGAGTTCGAATTTGGCACCTGTCCGTCAGTCCGAGACTGGTAAAAAATCAAATGGACTGGTGTGAGTGGCTGAACAACAAGTCCGTCGGACTGGTAACAAAAAAGCTCTCAGTTCATTGTGTAAACTATTTCTCTGGATATCTCCGCACAATTTGTAAAAAATGAAAAACTAAATGTCTGTTTTCGGTTACCCGACCGAGTGTAAATAAATCGTGCGAGTCTAAAAAAAAATTCCAGCAAATTCCAACGAAATCATGACCACGGTCGCGTTTTACAACAACAACAACAACAACCGTAAAACTGTCCGCATACCGTAAAGTGTGACTGTAATGCAGCATGGCAATGCAGGTTGGCGATCTTTTCAGAAAATAAAGCTCCCAATTCCAGGTCGGGAATCGAGAAATCAGCAACATGATTACGCTTCAGTCGACCTGATCATGTTTACCAGGACAATTTTAAACATATTCTCCATCAACTTCGAAAGAAATCTACTGATCTTTTGGCTTGAAATGGTGTTTGTTGAAGACTGTTTTTCGCGACGACACGTGCAGTCAAAGTCGCCGTCAAAGTCTAGCCGACGGGGTTTGTCGTCTGTGATTATCTTCACACGCGCTCAAGAAATGCACAATTATTAATTTCTTATTTATTAGCAACCATCACAGAGCACAAAATATTCATGATGACAAATGTTCCCACATCATGATCTTTTATTTAATATTAACGGACTAGTAAAAATATTTGCGGACTGGTTACATTTTTGGCTCACCAGTCTGGCAGACTGGTTCAAATTTTTCTTAAATTCGAACACTGAAGTATTTGAGGTATGTGATTTGACAGTTAGTTGACCGATTCGTCAGCCGAGGAAGATTGTGCGCTCGGTCGAATGCCTCCTCCTAAATGATACAGGGCTAGGTCTCTCCTCCTCTAGTCATGCTAGTGGGGAAAGAACTTCTAGGTCTATGTCAATGTGTAGCACCTAATGTTGTCGAGTTCAGGATCAAAAGTACTTCATTGTACTCAACTCACCAGTATGCCATACTGAACTGTTCATGGCCCAGAGATTTCAGCATTTCCTCACCATCAACTTAGAAAACCATTTTTGGGACAATGACATTAGAAATCCCTGAGAGATTAGTACATGTAACTCCACAAGAGGTTCTCTGTAATTCGCGCGGTTTATGTTGGTTATTGAGATGGAGTAACATTCAAACTGCGGACACATGAAATGACCAGCTGTCCAGTTAACTTGCCATGACTATTTTCTAACGAGTTTTACTTTTGGTTTTCAGCGACCTTCGTGATGACCTTGGCTAATCTGGAGGGGGAGGAGTCCTTTGATGCGTCCATGTTGGGATCAGCAGAGGAGGTCCTACAGGAGCGAATCTGTGATGATGAACTGCTACTAATTAAGGGGTGAGTCTCCAGGGGCATCTATCCCACCACTATAACCCCATCTGACCTTGGAACAAAGAAAATTGAGAGCTGAGACTGTGACTTTGTAGATTATCATATTGGGGTCAGTTTGAGCCTATTTGCATGACACCCCAACAGAGGATCATGGGTAAATCCAAAACGGCGACCATTGGGGTATCAGAAAAAGGATATTTTCATCAGATTTCTTCAAAATGTGTGCTTTCGTCATGGAAAAATGGGTAAAATGTATATTATTTCTTATCAGATTATTATTTATTAATTTATCAAGCAGTTTTTGCGAAGAAAACACATTAAATAATTTTTTTTTAAATTTAACCGAATAAATCATTCAAAAAATGCCTTTTTTTGAAAATGACGTCATAACGCCATCTTGGATTTTATTTTTACATTTTGTAGTAGAGCTTGACCCAGAGATATAGTGTTGGAAGTTTCAGCCCTCTAGACTTAGTGATAGCGAAAATATATGTGCGCCTCCCATGATCACTGCGCTCAGTGTACTGTATTGTGGAATTCAGTGAAGTAAATATCTGCCATCTTTGAACACAACAGATGGAAATCGAAAGACACTCGTGTATTGCAACACCAAGGTGTCATTCATGAATGGATCGAAAACAGTGGAAAAGGCAGATATAATTTGTTCAGATGAAGCAAGGTGCAAAGTCCTCTATGTTGCCTGCCACATCAAATTGAAGCGCTATCATCGTCCCTTATCAGCTATTCTAGTCCTTAATCCTGTGGTTATGATTAAATCAATTAACTTAAAGGTGGTTCAGGACTTGAAACTTTGTCCGGTGACCTACCATTATATTTTAACTGCTAATACCTGAAGTGTTGTCAAGCAAAATAACATTAAAAAACATTGGGGTGCCCGGTCTTCGATCTAGATTTTTTTGTATACGCGTGCAAACACCAACATGCCAGTAAATTTGGGACAAAATCAGTCTAAATTTATTTCGCTCATTAAAGCCGCACTACTTGAAATATACCACAATGTATGAAACTTTCACTTTTTTAAGTAAAAATGCCAGGTGGCTTCACGATTATAACAGCATTGTTATCGTGAATGTCATATACAAATTTCAAATATAATCAAGTTTTCGAACTTTAAGAATCACGTGTTGTGAATACAAAATCAATTTTAGGAGAAAAGTTGACTTATTACATATTTTTTTAGCAGTGAATCTCCTGCATCGATTAATTTATAAAATAAAAACATGGTGCCTTCGATCTACTTTTTCTTGTACAGGGGTTTGAACATCCATACCCCCATTATCCTCGGAGATCTGTGACGTCAATTGTTTCCCGTCGCTGGCCTATTTCATGTTGGAGGTGGAAAATGACGTTACGCTGTATGACCATGACGTTGTTTGAGTCCCGAACCACCTTAATGTAGTGTTACATGAGCTATGTTGGATTTCCAAGTAATTGAACATGTTGACGCCATTGTTTACCCATCTCTCAGTCTTTTGGCATGGATGCACAATGAAGGAAAAACGTCAGCAGGTTGCAGGGCTAGTTCTGTGGAACAGTTCTCTGGATGCAATAAATATCGTAAAATGAAGACCTCCAGAAGTATATGTGTTCCACTGTTGACCTTTCAGAACCAAGGCACGGTCAGCAGCATCAGTGATTCTTCGAGGGGCCAATGATTTCATGGTGGACGAGATGGAACGTTCCTTGCACGATGCCCTCTGTGTGGTGAAGCGTGTACTCGAATCCAAGACGGTCGTTCCTGGCGGAGGAGCTGTCGAGGCTGCACTATCTATATATCTCGAGAACTTCGCCACATCATTGGTGAGTGATACCATTTTGATCATGGGCATGTGAACAGGGCACACAGTTTTTGTACGCCTGACAAAAAGGTGGACGTATTATGTATGGTGATGTCGGACTGCTCATGTCCAGTCTATATCTGTGACACAATTTTCTATGACTGGATACACAAGGGAGAGACGATGTGTCACATACCAAAATCGAGGTCAACGGTCAATGTCAGTGTGGCCCAAAAAATCGGGAAAAATATTAAAAATAAATTTTGACTTGATACATCAGGGGTTGAAATGTGTTTTGTACCAAAGTTGAGGTCAAGGTCAAAAGATCAAGGTCACTGACCCCAAAATCAGGAAATCAATAAAAATTGCAAAAAGAATTTGAATTATGGGGGAAAATTCGCTCACCAGAATTCATAGTGACCCAAAAATCGGGACATTGTGAATTTGAATTTTTTTTTTTTTTTTTTTTTCCAGAGTGCATACATTAGGGGGAGATAATGCATTGGGTATCAAAGTAGAGGTTAATGAGGTCCAACAGCAAGGTTAATCTGCCTGATCAGAAAATACCACGACCAAGTCATGACAAACATAACGAGTTTGAGATGTGATCTAGGTTGTGTTCTAGGTTGTGATCTAGGTAGTGCATTGTCTAATACCCTGTTGAATTTGAGGTCAAACGGTCAAGGTTCACTGAATTCCCAAATAAGTCAATACTGTACATGTTCTTCGAAAAGCTGAGTGTCAAAATTTGTTTGTTGTGCAGGCATATATTGAAGCCAAGACCTTTAGTTTTATGCGGAGGGATCACTCTCGCATTTATTATGCTGAGATAGCTAAACCAAGTTAAATGTATTACCCCTCAACCATGTTTATCTGCTCATCGTCAGATACGGTCGCATATTACTATTGTGAGTTCTGTCAGTCCTTCCAATAACTTAGTTGTCTGTACGATATCTCCAGTTGTAAGTAACCTAACTTGATGTATACCTCACCCATAGGGTAAGGAAGAACCCTATTATTTTGAAGGTCAAAGGTCAAAGGTCATGGTCACTCACTGCTAATGTAGCCCCAAAATCTGGAAATTCATTAAAAACTGTTATGTCCATGATAAAACACCAGTTCAGTGTGTAGATTGAGATGAAATCTAAGGTATTCCTCTCTTAACTCCTGGTAAAGAAGCCTTTTAATTTAATGCCTGTCCGTCTGTCTGTTCATCTGTCTATCAGCATTCATTGTCGACAGATGCAATATCTCCAATTTCCTGTTATGGATTGATACCAAACTCTTATCCGGTGGGGTAAGCTGGAACCCTATTCATTTTAAGGTCATAGGTCAAGGTCATTGTAGCCCAAAACTTCAGTCAGTACAATAAGCCATCCAATCGATGTAACAATAATTAAATCAATGCAGTGAATGCTTGAAAATTCAACCAGTGCGGCAAGTTTTTGGTCAGATACAGAGTTGTTAGCTTACTGAATGATAAATGAAAACAATGTCTCCATGTCAGTGGTGTTTATTTTGTTCAATCTTGTTCATCCTATTCACAGGGCTCCAGAGAACAGCTGGCTATCGCAGAGTTCGCACGGTCCCTACTGGTCATTCCCAAACAACTAGCCGTCAACGCCGCCCAGGACTCCACTGACCTCGTGGCTAAACTACGAGCCTACCACAACATGTCCCAGACGAAAACGGAGCATGTCGAACTTCGATGGTACAGTATTCAACATACAAATTTATCTGTCTCTATTTCTCATCCCCTGCTTGGATGCCCCCTTTTTATTTCCTATGTTAAGTTTGCATATAATTTCTATATCATGTTTGTATACTATCACATTTATTTATTGATTGGATGACTGATTTATTCTCTTACACAATGCGAAGAACAAACGTATATCTATAGTGTATGTATTTATTCCAGAAACAAATTAATTTAAGGGGAGGAAAACTTTTTTTTTTTTTTCAAAGAAAGTACACTTACAATACCAGGGGTAAATATTTCTTCCCACAAGCCAGTCAATTGGTAGAGACACCCTTACATTATAATAGCTGGGGTTCAGAGCCGAGGGGTTTGGATAGCGCAGCTTCATGTTAACTATGCTTATTGCTTCAGCTTGGACTTTCAGCTGAGGGTCCTTGTCTATTTGACACATTGTAGCAGTGTTTATTTCTACCCATCAATCGTTTGGCTCAGACCAAGGTGGCCCTGGCAGAAACCACCCCATGTCTATGTCTCTAAACAGTGACCAAAGGAAACAGGTGGTATTTTTGATATGAACATTGTTTTTAAAATAGATGCTGGAAGGTTATTGCCATTGCTGTCTTAGACTAAACGAAACCATTGCTGGGTAGATAAACACAGCTACACTGTGTCAAATACACAAGGGCTCTCAGCTGCAATAAGTGTAGTATCCCCTTTGTCGTGTCTTTCTTCACCATGATCCAGGGGTCGAAATATTCAAAAGAATTTACTGAATTTAATGAGACAGGCAACCAAAAAGTTTACCCGTCACCTTTAAAGAGGTAGTAGCGTCATTCGAAAAAATATTCAGCAAATAACATATTTTGATAAAAGTTATTTAGTAGTCGAGATCAACTATGGTGAATGTTTTTCTGTGACTTCAATTTTTAATATCACAGGCATTGAAATCACACTTCTGACAATCTCAAAAAAACCAGTGCCTGAGATGACGTTGCAAAACGTGCATTGGCATTCTTGGGCATGACGCTTTGCAACGTCATACACTATCTTAGAACTTTTATTGCACTGTGACGGCTTCTAACGTGACGTCATGGACACCAGATCACGTTCTCCGACGTCATCTCAGTCATTTCCCAATCTCATCTTGTTCACTAGATTGAATTGAAGAACCTAACAATATTGGTCTCTATACAAAATACAAGACTTCGCGACTTGAAAAGTCTTTATAAACTGTTGCAGGTGATCATGATGTTCAGTTTACCCGGACAATTAAAATCATGCTACTACCTCTTTAAGAATTACCTGAACATGCGATCATTCAAATTTTCAAGTACATGTAAGTCAAGATTAATGACAATCAATGCTACATGTTGCAAGCCACCAATGAATTAATGCCACCTTGTTTCCATTCACTATTTAGCCGCTGTTTTGAATGGATTTTGCCAAAATCAGTTATTGTCTACCTGTCGCTGGAGACAGGTATTCATTTCTCCACCAGTGCATGTTACAAAACATCTGTGATCTAGAAGTGATGGCATTTCCCCCCATTACACATACAAAATAGAGTACATCTCTAGGCCAGTTTTTTTTTTTCTCTTGGTTTACGGATCCGCCGACCCAAAAAACGGGTTTTGTGAAAAAAAATATAATTCCCAAATGGTCTTTTTTTTTTCTCCGCCGACTCGATTTCCCCGTCAATTAAAAAAAAAATCCGTAAACCCTGTTGCAAAATTCTGTGATGAACTGGAACAGCTCTCCGCGAGGGAAGACAACTCTTCCGCCACGTGGCGGCGCTATCCTAAATACTCCCCCACAAAGTGTTGTAATCGCCATTCTGTGCACAAATGTATAGCTTTCTGGGCATTGACCCAATGCTTGGAGAGTGCCTTATGGCGGGAGCAAATGGAATTTTCCTGCATTTGTCGATAGAGTGACACTTTTCATCGGTTTGTCAGAGCCAATTCAGATAAAACGATCTGAAATATCATAGCCGAACACTGCGACAGTTTGATGGTAACGGAGATCAGGATGCCTCAAGCTGCCAATTTCGGAGACGGAAGCGCACATGACATTCTTGCGAAGATTCTGCAGTCGTTTGGCACGCGATATGTGTTTGTGCGAGACCACAAGGAGACTGAGAAACGCACGGCAACACAAATATAAATGTCTTCGATATTCTTATGAGTGCACAGAAGCGATACGATCGTCTTCCGAAGTCAAGATTTGTATAGATCAAACACTTATCAAAGCGGGATGTTATCAAAATGGTCAAATATTCGAATAGTATATATTTTGCCTCCATTGAATTTTCAATGATAAACCGGTAGACTAAAAGTTTTCTACTCGAATTTTTCGAAACCTGTTCAATCATCACCAGTAATATGTGATATGAATTTCATTAGTCAAGACATTTTCAAAGTTGCATACAAATTTATACAAGGCTAGTTCAGTTTTATGATTTTTAACCTCAACCCTCGGGCATAGGGATAGGCCCCTATTGTCTTTGTTAAGTACGTCTGTCCACCTTTCTAATATTAACCTGTCTGGCCTAGCCTATGACGGGTTTAGCTAAACTGTTCTTGGTGTTATGTCACAATTTTTCAATGCAGGGATATTGTCATGGTCATTTACGTCCGTCGACCTGTCTTGATGGTCTGTGCCTATGGCAGGTGTTCAAAAAAATCTGTTGAATGGCGTCCAACCTTCCAACCCTTCTTTATCACATGGATACTGTCATCACCATTGTAACGCTCACGAATAAAATAAGAGAAAGATTCCGTTCAACAATTCACTTTCCATCTCGTTTTCTTGTTTTATGGGTTAACAATGCAAGCTTTTATCACTGATCAGACATTCAGCAGGCAGCTGTCTTGCATACTAGATACCGGCCATGATTCTACTTCAACATTTAAAAATCTAATTTTGTTGTGTTAATTTTTTTTTATGGAGATTTTTTTTTTTTTTTTTTTCCGACCGACCGACCCGAATTTTTAGGGCCTTCAATCCGTAAACCAAGAAATAAAAAAAAAGTGGCCTAACCGAGAGAATAGATCAATCTTGGTGCCAGATCTCTATGGCCGATGCCAATATTACAATACTGAATCAAATCTGGCTTTGCCAATATCCGCCTAAAACAATGGATTGACTCTCTGCGCTTCTGTTCTCACCGCATAAGATTGTATATTTCCTACTGTCAGATATACCCTCTGTTTGCACTGGGATTGAAATCGCGGTGCGCAGCTTTTGTGTGCATGGCTCTCGGCCAACCAGCATCGTCTGCTTGTAAACGGAGAGGAGTGTCCTCGGCATGTCACAGCTAAACGAGACATTGTACTATGGGTTCCTGTGTGATAATTTAGCGTGAAACGTGTCGCGTGTAATTCTACAACATATACTGGATGCATTTCCCATCTCACTCATTTATAGATACATGCTTCCTGTGTTGCTTGGAACTCATTTATATACTTGTATTCTAGAAGACAACAGGAAATTAGTCACCTCAGCCCTTATTTTATGGAGTTATGCCCATTTCAGGTGCAATAATATCCGATTTTGTGATTCATACTTGATGTAACCAGTTATTCTAATTAACTGTGTTTGGTACAGCTACCAATTTATGAGTAAACTTTTTCCATCTATTTGTATTCTAGATGCCTGCAAAAAATAATAGTCGTCTCGGCCCAAATTTATGGAGCTATGCCCCTTTTTGGCTGTAATAATCTCTGATTTTGTGATATATAGTTGCATGTACAAGTTATATCTCCATGTTCGGTACAGCTACTAAATTTTGGAAACTTATTTATCCAGTTGTATTCTAGAAACAGTTAAAAAATTCATCGTCTCTGCCCTTATTTTATGGAGTTATGCCCCTTTCCAGGTGTAATAATCTTTGATATGCTTAAATGTAACCAGTTTCATCTGAACTGTGTTCGGAACTGCTACCAAATTTTGTAAACTTATTTATATACTTGTACTCTAGAAATTATTCGTGTCGGCCCCTTATTTTACAGAGTTATGCCCCTTTCTGTGTGTAATAATCTTTGATTTTGTGATATATGCTTTGATGTAACCGTTATATCTGCAGAATTAATGATATGCTCTAAAAAGGACAATTCTGAATGATTAGTAAATATATAGCTAGAATATTTTGCACATTCTCAGCATATTTCACAATCGCTTGGGGGAAGCCGAGGGGTTTTGTGAGTCTCACCCTCATGTTTATTTCCCCTTGTAATATCTTTTGTCGGGGCTTCCAGGGACTCCAGCTCATGGTAAGAATAGGCCTAAAGAGTGTTTGTCGCAAGAAGCGACTAACTGGGGCACCAGTGGGTTTCCCGGATGTGAAATTGAACAAGAACCCACATCCCGGGTGTTGAAAGGAAT
>JAVTVY010010797.1:0-58579 GCA_036873755.1 Hanleya hanleyi
ATGACGATCTATACGGGATGTCCATGACGATCTATACGGGATGTCCATGACGATCTATACGGGATGTCCATGACGATCTATACGGGATGTCCATGACGATCTATACGGGATGTCCATGACGATCTATACGGGATGTCCATGACGATCTATACGGGATGTCCATGACGATCTATACGGGATGTCCATGACGATCTATACGGGATGACCATGACGATCTATTTACGGGATGTCCATGATGATCTATACGGGATGTCCATGATGATCTATACGGGATGTCCATGATGATCTATACGGGATGTCCATGATGATCTATACGGGATGTCCATGACGATCTATTTACGGGATGTCCATGACGATCTATACGGGATGTCCATGATGATCTATACGGGATGTCCATGACGATCTATTTACGGGATGTCCATGACGATCTATACGGGATGTCCATGACGATCTATACGGGATGTCCATGACGATCTAGATCTATTTACGGGATGTCCATGATGATCTATACGGGATGTCCATGATGATCTATACGGGATGTCCATGATGATCTATACGGGATGTCCATGATGATCTATACGGGATGTCCATGACGATCTATTTACGGGATGTCCATGACGATCTATACGGGATGTCCATGATGATCTATACGGGATGTCCATGACGATCTATTTACGGGATGTCCATGATGATCTATACGGGATGTCCATGACGATCTATTTACGGGATGTCCATGACGATCTATACGGGATGTCCATGACGATCTATACGGGATGTCCATGACGATCTATACGGGATGTCCATGACGATCTATATGGGATGTCCTTGACGATCTATACGGGATGTCCATGACGATATATACGGGATGTCCATGACGATCTATACGGGATGTCCATGACGATCTATACGGGATGTCCATGACGATCTATACGGGATGTCCATGACGATCTATACGGGATGTCCATGACGATCTATACGGGATGTCCATGACGATCTATACGGGATGTCCATGACGATCTATACAAGATGTCCATGGCGATCTATACGGGATGTCCATGACGATCTATACGGGATGTCCATGACGATCTATACGGGATGTCCATGACGATCTATACAAGATGTCCATGACGATCTATACGGGATGTCCATGACGATCTATACGGGATGTCCATGACGATCTATACAAGATGTCCATGACGATCTATACAAGATGTCCATGACGATCTATACAAGATGTCCATGACGATCTATACAAGATGTCCATGACGATCTATACAGGATGTCCATGACGATCTATACAGGATGTCCATGACGATCTATACAAGATGTCCATGACGATCTATACAAGATGTCCATGATGATCTATACAAGATGTCCATGACGATCTATACAAGATGTCCATGACGATCTATACAAGATGTCCATGACGATCTATCCAAGATGTCCATGACGATCTATACAAGATGTCCATGACGATCTATACAGGATGTCCATGACGATCTATACGGGATGTCCATGACGATCTATACGGGATGTCCATGACGATCTATACGGGATGTCCATGACGATCTATACGGGATGTCCATGACGATCTATACGGGATGTCCATGACGATCTATACGGGATGTCCATGACGATCTATACGGGATGACCATGACGATCTATACCGGATGTCCATGACGATCTATACGGGATGTCCATGACGATCTATACGGGATGTCCATGACGATCTATACGGGATGTCCATGACGATCTATACGGGATGTCCATGACGATCTATACAGGATGTCCATGACGATCTATACGGGATGTCCATGACGATCTATACGGGATGCCGAATTTGATGCCCGTATCATGGAAATTGATTGTATCTAGCATCGTAATATTATAATTGATTGTATCTAGCATCGTAATATTATAATTGATTGTATCTAGCATCGTAATATTATAATACTGCCAACGTTTGAACCTACAATTATTTCGACAGCGACGCACGAAGAAGCCGAAACTTCTTATGGCGAATGAAACTCGTGAAATCTACTTGTATCTCTAAAGTACTGATATTTGCTTTATGCTTGCTTGACGCAAGATGATCCGTGAACCAAAATGGCTAAACTCGACCAATCAAATTCCCAAGTTGCGGATTCAGACACATTGTTCCATTGTCAGAGCACTGGGTCAAAAACTGCAGCGGGCATGGACATTCAGTCTTTAATTGTAGCATGTATCTGAATACGCGACAAATGGAAAACGACCCGGTGTATCTTATAGAAATTGGGCAACTGGAATGCTCAAATAGGACACTCAAGTATCTAAGTAAACCTGGTGAAGAATGAAGCGCTTGGTCGGCGTCGGGTCTTACAATTATGAGTTCTGAATAAAAACTCTATTTATACGCTCTCGTTTGGACCGTTTATTCTCTCTAACGGTCGCGTACTTCATCGTTTGGACCGTTTATTCTCTTAACGGTCGCGTACTTCATCGTTTGGACCGTTTATTCTCTCTAACGGTCGCGTACTTCATCGTTTGGACCGTTTATTCTCTCTAACGGTCGCGTACTTCATCGTTTGGACCGTTTATTCTCTCTAACGGTCGCGTACTTCATCGTTTGGACCGTTTATTCTCTCTAACGGTCGCGTACTTCATCGTTTTACATCATCGCTCTTAAATATCTGTATTTAATACCATTCATGCCGGTGCTAGGGGCCGTGCCGTCATGTCATTCAAGATGTGCACATGAGCATCTACAATGAAATCGTGGCTGGGATACAAATCATGACAGTTTTTAGAAATTATGAGTCTGTACATTAGCGTGTGGGGTCATATGATTTCTTGTCAGTCGTTATATTGCGTTTAATTTGATAGAACATCGCACACTGTATTGCTTAGCTGTGATATCCTATCAATGGATCAGGGTGTCTCAAAATTGTTTCGACATCTTCAGAACCAATCAAAATTGATCAATTTCCGGTATACATTAATATGGGGATTGATGCAGCAGAACATAGAACATTTGGATGCCTGGTATGATGATCCCAGTTTTCACATTACTGAATATCTGAACCCTACCAGGCCTGGGGGGTGGCGGAAATGGCCCCCTACCAAACTTTCTGTGCTATCTCTGGAACGACAAAAAATGAAGTGTTGAAACTCCCTGACTTTATAGTTTATCATATTGGGTCATTTTGAGCCCATTTGCATAACCCCCCGAGCAGAGGATCATGGGTAAATTCAAGATGGCGGCCAAGTGGGGTATCAGAAAAATGATGTTTTTGTCATATTTCTTCAAAATTTCTGCTCTATTTTATTTCACATCACATTAATATTTACTAATTTATCATGCAGTTTTTGCGGAGAAATTGCATAAATAAAAAATTCGAAAAATCCGACCGAAAAATCGACCAAAAAATGCCGGTTTTGAAAATGACGTCACTGTGACGCCATCAAAGCGGCCATCTGGTAGAGCTTGACCCAAGGCCAGGCCAGGACAGGCCCCAAAAATAGGGCTAATCGGAATTTTGCGCATTATTGAGAGAACAAAGAATAGCCTGCATGTGTGTACAGTTGATCAACTACTGATTCGTGTAATTTCTCTTTGCCTTATCTTTCAACCCAGGACAATATTTTGAACCAAGGTCTGTCCATTTTAATTGATCGTTTTTGGGGCTTGTCAAAAATCGGTAGTGAAATCGGAATCAATTTTTTCAGCGTGTATATCAAACTGAGCTCTACGAAATGATCACCATTACTTTGTGATATTGATAATATATCACGCTTGAAATAACATTGTAATTCTCTCCATATAAAACTCCATTATAGTCCAGTCAATCTAGCGAGAAAATCACCAAACCTAGAAAAAATTGCAACAGAAACGGGGTTTGCAGTAAATAACCTCTGAAGTGATTCCGAACAACATATCAAAAATGTAGATTGATGTAGACAAGGGAAATTTTTTAATTTACATAAATCCAAAATGGCCGCTCATTGCTTGTTTTCTGTCTACATATTTATGCGGATATTACATTCAGGAATGTATTTTCAAATAAAGGCTTGGGCTAATACATCTTCGCATAAATAATTGACAACGGATGAAGGTGGAAGACATTTCTCTGCCCAAAGTTCAAAATGGTCGCAATTTTCCAAGATGGCCGCTATTTTTCTGCCAGTACATCTGACAGAGAAATAGATGTTTGTGTCCGATTTGAATAATGTTTGTGTATATAATTTTGATCACGCCAAATCTGATTCTGCTGACCAGAACTACCCTACAATGCACCTTTGACATCAGCAATTGAAGATTACCCAGATTTTTACCTTCGCCAGTGCCTGGCCATTGTGGTCAAGTGTATCTGTATTCTGACCGAAAAATGACGTCACTGCGACGTCATCATGGCGGTCGCCTGGATTTTTTACATTTTCTTGTAGAGCTCGACCCAAAGATATAGTGTGGTAAGTATCAGCCCTCTAGCCTTTGCGATAGCGAAAATATGTAGGAGCACTTTCCGCCCCCCCCCCCCGACTCCCCCAGGCTGCGGTACGCCACAAATCGCCCAGGCCAGATAGGGTTAAATGGACAACTGATATCTTATAACTGTCTGATTCATGTTCTCTCTTTAGAGTAGCATCATTCCCAGCCATGGTTCGTCTGACAAAGTCGTACCATGGCAGATACCGGGTCTGCCATAGCGATAACCAATCGTCAGTCTTACTTTCAGGAGTTCCACTTCACATTTGTGACCTCGTGATATGGATTATAGAGACATGTATAATACGGAGGATGTAAATAGGGACACAGTAGTTGTCTTGACATGCTTGAGGAACAAAGTGAAGAAGAAATAGTACATAGATGAAATCGATCAAACGAGTTCGATCATGCCCTACCTACCCGTATCGATAATTACCCCGAGGGTGGCCGCCAAATTCGAACATTCTCGCGACCAGATAAGCAAAATAAACATTATCTCCTGAATTATCAGATTCTTTAATTCCTTGAAAGACCACCTTTACCTTCATATCTGAAGGAGCAAGGTTTTCTGTATTCCTTGAAGAAACATCTTTACATCTATACATGTCCACCGTTACATCCATGCATGGAAGCTTCACCGTTACCTTCATACCTGACTGATCACCGTTACCTCCCTTTGTTCAAGGATGTTTCTTACCTCCATTACTGGAGGGCCACCGTTACCTGCATACATGAATTATGTCTACCGTTACCTCCATTCCTTGAAGGACCACCGTTTCCTATATTGCTCGAGGGATCACCGTTACCGGTACCTCTATTCCTGGAGGTCTACCGTTGCTTCCGTACCCCAAGAATCACCGTTACTTGTATACCTGAAGTTCAAACGTTACCTCCATTACTTGAAGGACCATTGTTATCCACATAACTGAAGATCCATCATTACCTCCATAACTGAAGGGCCACCGTTACCTCCATAATTGAAGGACCACCGTTACTTCCATTCCTAAAGGTCTACCGTCGCTTCCATACTCCAAGAATCACTGTCACTTATATACCTGAAGTTCAAACGTCACCTCCATTACTTGAAGGACCACCGTAATCTCCATAACTGAAGATCCACCATTACCTCCATAACTGAAGGACCACCGTTACCTCCATAATGGAAGGACCACCGTTACCTCCATTCTTGAACGACCATTGTTATCCACATAACTGAAGGACCACCGTTTGGAGGTCCACCATTACCACCATTCCTTGAAGGACCATTGTTATCCACATAACTGAAGGACCATCGTTACTTCCATTCCTGAAAGGACCACCTTTAATATCTCCATAATTGAAAGACATCAGTTACCTCCATAACTGAAGGTTCACCGTTACCTTCATTCCTTGAGGGCCACAGTTGCTTCTATTCCTTGAAGGAGCAGCGTAACCTTCACACCTGAAGGTCCAACGTTGCCCCCATTTTTTTGATGGTCGCCCTTACCTCCATAACTAAAGGTCCGGCGTTGCCTCCATATCTTTAGGACCACCGTTTCCGCCATACCTGAAGGACCACCATTACCGGTCCACCGTTACCTCCATTCGTTGAAGAATCTCCGTTACCCCCATACCTGATAGACCGTCATTACCTCCATACATTAAGGTCCACCGTTACCTCCATTCTTCCCTCTTGCAGGAAACCAGCCTGGTGTTATGCATACCATGATTCATTCTGTAAATTTGGTGCTAATGCTTGAATTAGGTCTTTGGATTACGGACGCGGAAATGCTTTAATGAATGACGGATGAATATTGAACGACGGACTAGACGCTTGTATTTGTAGAATAACTGTTACCTCCATACCTGATGATCCACCGTTACCTCCATACCTGGTAGATCGCCATTACCTCCATACCTGATGGTCCACCGTTACCTCCATACCTGATAGTCCACCGTTACCTCCATACCTGGTAGATCGCCGTTACCTCCATACCTGACGGTCCGCCGTTACCTCCATACGTGATGGTCCACCGTTACCTCCATACCTGATAGATCGCCGTTACCTCCATACCTGATGGTCCACCGTTACCTCCATACCTGATGGTCCACCGTTACCTCCATACCTGGTAGATCGCCGTTACCTCAACACCTGATGGTCCACCGTTACCTCTATACCTGGTAGATCGCCGTTACCTCCAAACCTGATGATCCACCGCTACCTCTATACCTGGTAGATCGCCGTTACCTCCATACCCGAAGGACCACCGTTATCTTAATTCCTTGGAGGATCACCGATACCTCCATTCCCGGAAGACTACCCTTACCTCATACCTGAAGGACCACCGTTACCTCATACCTGAAGGACCACCATTACCTCATATCTGAAGTACCACCGTAACCTCATAACTGAAGGACCACGAGTGCCTCAATTGTTTGAAGCATCACTGTTACCTTCATACCAAGATGACCACCGTTTTTTTCATTCTTTGAAGGAGCACCGTTACCTTCACACCTGAAGGTCCACCGTTACAGATATTCCTGGAAGGATCACCGTTACCTCACTTTCCGAAAGTCCACCGTTACCTCATACCTGAAGGACCACCGTTACCTCTTACCTGCAAGACCACCATTACCTCCATTCTTTGAAGGACCACCGTTACTTTCATACCTGAAGAGCCACCGTTATCTCCATTCTTGGAGAATCAACGTTACCTTCATTCCTTGAAGGACCACCGTTATCGTTGGATTAATATGCTGGAGATGGTATCCGACTGTCTGAACAGCGGCCATCTTAAAAATGGCAGCCACCTTGGCTGTTTGCTTGGTCAAAATATCTACAAATATTATCAGTGTGAATGTATGTGAAGTTGTTTTAATTTGTAGTGCTTAATTTGAGCAACTCTGCCCAAGGTAGAGTGTATACTGTGTAAAATTGACCGAAAATATTGCACAGAACGGCCATCTTGGATTTATGCAAATTAAAAATTTTCCCTTGTCTACATCAATCTACATTTTTTATATGTTGTTCGGAATCACTTCAGATGTTATTTACCGCAAACCACGTTTCTGTTGCAATTTTTTCTAGGTCAAACCACAGATTGACTGGACTGTTACTGAAGTTTCATGTTCCGGGTTCAATTACATAATGAGACGTCATAATCTATTCGTGTTCACTAGTACAAAGGTCAATAATGCCGTGTACGGTCATAGAGAAGTGTGTGGCTCATCATTCAGTAATCTCTCTGGCCATCGGTTATAAGCCACACAAACACGGACCGCCATCAATGACCTTTCTCAACTCGAACAGGAATACATTTTGACGTCTCCCTATGTAATTGAGGCCAGGTGCATGATTATCAGTACTGGATATTTATATGGAGAGAATTACAAAGTTATTTCAATCGTGATATATTATCGATATCACAGGGTAATTTTAGTCATTTTTTAGAGTTCAGTTTGTTATACACGCTGCAAAAAAAAAAAAAAAAAAAAAAAAAGAGGAGAGAGAGAGAGAGAGTATTTATGCAGATTTATCTATTGATTTTTGACAAACCCCAAAGTAGACGACTAATTAAAATGGTCAGACTTTAATAGCTGCCATATTTTCATGTAATATTTGGCAAATTATACATTATTCTATAGCATATTGACACTTTCTTTGAATACTGGGAAAATATAGTACATATGTAAAATTATGTCAGTTAATATCAGTATTGACCTGGGTTAAAAGATAGGGCAAAGTGAAATTTAACGAACCAGTATCTGATCAGCTGCACAGACAGTATCTGATCACTGCACAGACAGGCTATTCTTGGTTCTCTCAATAGTGTGCAAAAGGCGGATTGATCGCTTTCATAACAACCGAGATGGCGCCAACAGCAACTAAAGTCACTTTTAGGATAAATATAATTGTGAAATTTTGATGATTTTGGATGTGACACAAAATCATCATAAGCTGCCTTAGTAGAGAAATAATTAAATCACTGCTATCATGATTTTATACTGTTTAAAACTGATCCGTGCGTTCGATACTTGTATAAATAATCGATATTTCTTAAGGACAAATGAAGTTCTCGACATGGGGATGCAAGCCTGTCAATTGAACTGCGTTTACTTGGAGAATCTCTGAGATTGTATTATTACAAACACTATTGCAATTTCCGTCATATTCCACATCCTAAGATGACTTGGAAATGCTCACGTAGTCGTGATTTCTCCTAGCTACTAAGGTGGAATCCATAAACCAGAGCGCTAACGATGATCTTAACAATGTCGAAGCTTTCGAAGCTGGCGATGCTGTAAACAACAGCACCCCATTCTGCATAAATACTTTCGTTATCCCTGGCGAGCTGAAACCTACCAATCTGTATCTCTGGCTGAAGTTCTAATTCAACATGTGAAAAACAATCCGAGATTTTCGTATTGTGCTGTCGCCATTAAATATTGTTGTTGGCATTTTAGATGCCCCTGTCATGCTAAACCACTCCACAATTTATGCTTATATATATATATATATATATATATGTATATATATATATATATATATATATATATATGCGCAGTCTGGCAAACCAAGAACCAAGTATAGTTGCTTTATTTTTTGTATATCGACAAAGATTTAGAATTTAGAGAAAAACACCAAGTAACTCATTTGATCGATTTGAATAGAAGTGGAACCCGTTTAAAGTATTCTTCGAAATTGATGCCATAATAACATGTACATGTATATATGAAAAGAAACGTGCTCACTATGCTTCCAGTAACCGAGCATGCGACCCACATTTTGAAGTAGGACTTGTTATGATAGAGAAGACACTTATTATTTGTATTCACCATCTTCAGTTAAGGATGATACCTGACTTCAGTCCCGACATTCAGCGGTCAACTGTTGTCCACAATCAAACGACCCAATGTCATGTATAACAGCTACTATACCTGCTTCGGCGAAGTTCCAGTTCCCCATATTCTCTGTACACTGTCCTCTGTACGCAATGTCGTTCAGATAATCCTTTTCTATTTTCATGGGATAGACCCTGATACAGGAGATCCGCCCAAAGAAATGACCGGATCCACAGTGTGACGATCCAACACGCAGGATACCAGGCATTGGAATTTCGAAGCCGTCATTGTATGGACCTTTGAAATGCAGTACTTCAATGTCCTCAACATAAACATGTACGTGCCCGTCAGAATGTTGTCGGCTTAATGTCACATGATTCCATCCGTCCAGCAGTCGATGATTTGACTTCGGTTCGTCGGGACAACTTAGCGAATTACTCAGTACCACTTTAGGGAAGTTATTTTCCACAGACAGCTGGAAATATACAGTACCTCTCGCTTCATATTCAAACAAGACGCCATCTGTTTTCTTGCCAATGTAGACATAAATGGCCACGGAAATATCTCGAATGCCTCGAGCTCCGATCTCATTTGTGGGATACACTGCCGTGGCGGACAAGGGGATATCCACATACGAGGCGCCATCGAGAACTAATGAAGGGTATGGGTGTGTTGCTTCATTCTCCGCCTCGAAGGTGCAGCCATGTAACTGACCAATAGAGTTAACATCACCTTTGGTGTCCATCCCATATGTGTTATTGGTGAGTGGCCAAGTCCGAGAGGGAACCATCATGGCACAGTTGTGTACTACAACCACTGAAAACAGAATAACATCTGAAATATCACAATCGAAACAAGGTACAATATGCATGGGCACCGTTAATTGAGTTCTGACTAGAGAAATCAATTTTTCTTTCTTCAAAAAGAAAATGTCACAGCGGGTCAGGTGGCTCTGGAACGTGAGCCTTATGTGTCTGGGATATAAATACATAGAGCAGGATCTGTCGTCTGTACCAGACCGAGTTCTGGTTGTCCCAGTTCTACACAAACAAGCCGCTACCAACCAGTACCATTCATTAAGTACATGTAGTTGGTTAAGCGCCAGTCACACTCTCAAGAATTGGGTGGAGAATACCGGCCAATGACCACGAATATTTTAATCTTGTCGATTCCTGTCAATTCGCCTGTAGAGGGCCTCTTTGAAACTGTCCTACGAATCTCTTACGCATGCCGTAGGTTCCTTGTACGACAACCATACGCATTTAAGAAGAATCATCAAAAATGAGTACGCATGCAGTACGATTAAATGAAGAACGCCCTACGCATCAACACGACAGCCCGCGAACCCACTACGAATGCTCGATAATCTGCTGCGAGTAACTGCGTATGCAGTACGATGTGAGTACGATTGTAGTACGATGTGAGTACGAATGCATTATCGTAGTATGATCGTACAAGAAGCGTAGAATGCGTCCAACAATCATACAATGCGTACGGCATTCTTGCTGACTTGTGATCGAAAGAACTACTACGACTACCCTCGAATATACACGATAGGAGGAGAATGCATGCGAGAACGCAGTAGGATGGTGCCAAGAATGCCATACGTATACCATTTAATCGTACTTGGCCGGCGAATGTTTTGAACATTTCAAAACTTTCGTACTCCCTCCGAGAATAGGCAAGAGCGGTCACGATCTGCGACGAACCCCGCAAGATGCCTGTACGAATGGCCAAGAATGGCCACGATTTTCCAGTTCGCGGTGATTCGCCTACCCAATTCTTGACAGTGTGACCGGGGCTTTACTGGTTGGTGCTGGTTGGTGAAGATTCGTCGCGATATAGCTGAAATATTGTTGAAAGCGAGGTTAACCCTACCTGGCCTGCGGTGGGTGGGGGGAACTTTCCGCTCCGCCCCCTATTGGTTTTTTGCTCCTATCTCCGGAACGACAAAAAAATGAGAGCTGAAACTCCGTGAGGATCATGGTTAAATTCAGAATGGCGGTCATGTGAAGTATAGGAAATGTTTTCGTCATATTTCTTCAATTCTTTTTGCTTTTCTCTATGGAAAAGTGGCTAAACCTATTTTATTTCATATCAGATTATTATTTACTAATTTATCATGCAGTTTTTGCGAAGAAAAAAACAAAAATAAAAAATTCTGACCGAAAAGTCGTCCAAAAATGCTCTTTGTGAAAATGACGTGATAGTGACATCGTCATGGCGGCCATGTTGGATTTTTTTTACATTTTCTTGTAGAGCTTGACCCAAAGATATAGTGTGGTAAGTTTCAGCCCTCTAGCCTTAGCGATAGTGAAAATATATAGGAAGGGGCACTTTTCGCCCCCCCCCCCCCTTTTCGGACTGCGGTACACCCCAAATCGCCCAGGCCAGATAGGAGTAGTAGTGTAAGAGTATATACTACAAGGTTTTCCAGGGAGGTAACTCTTGGTTTCCCTTTTTCCAGGTTAAAGGTATAGGGGACTCCCCGTCATCTCCCCAAAGAGATCGAAAGCTATCTCCAACACAGGAGAGTTCCAATTTAGGGGGCGCCACCAGCTCAAGGTCACTATAGTTCCGGCAAAGGGCCCCTGGGCATGTATTCTTCCGCGGTCATGCGGTCTGGTGGTGACGCGGTCGCTGGAAAAAGCTTCCGCGGAGAAAAAGTAGTCCCCAGACTTCAAATACGCTGCATGGTCCGATTGGGTCGTATGAGGTATCAATGTGAAACATTCGTGAAGGGGCATCTGATGGGCTAGGTGTGGGGTTGAAATATCGTCATTCTGCGCATGCGCGGTGGACAAAGGGCATGGAAATAGACGTGTTGGGGTCTAGGTGGGCCACTAGTGGGTCGATGGAGTCATATGAGGTATCAATGTGAAGCATTCGTGAAGGCGCATCTGATGGACTGGGTCTGGGGTTGAAATATCGTCATTCTGCGCATGTGCGGTAGACAAAGGGTATGGAAATAGACGTTTTGGGGTCTAGGGCGGCCACTAATGGACCGATGGGGTCGAGTGAGGTATCAATGTGAAGCCTATGTGAGGGGGCATCCGACTGGGTGGATGTGGGGTCGGATTATCGTCATTCTGCGCATGCGCAATAGACAAAGGGTATGAAAATAGACGTTTTGGGATCTGGGTGAGCCACTAATGAGCCGATGGAGTTGAGTGAGATATCAATGTGAAGCATAGGTGAGGGGGCATCCGATTGGACTAGTGTCTCGGCCGTTGTCCACATTCTGCGCATGCGCAGACAGGGAATTCTGGGAAAAGGGTGTGGAAATAGACGTTTTAGGGTTTAGGTGAGCCCCTAATGATCCTATGGTGTCGTATAAGGTCTTATTTTGAAGCTGTCGTGAGGGAGCATCCGCCTGGGCTAATGTGTCGTTCGTTGTCCATAGTCTGCGCATGCGCAGTCTGGCCGTAGTATAGAAATAGACGTGTTGGGGTTTAGGTGGGCCACTAGTGGGCCGATTGGATCGAGTGAGGTATCAATGTAAAGCATACGTGAGGGAGTCTCCAACGGACTGGGTGTGACGTGGAACTGACGTCATTCTGCGCATGCGCAGTAGAGAAAGTGTATGCAAATAGACGTTCTGGGGTATAGGCGAGCTACTTTTGGATCGATGGAGTCGAGTGAGGTATCCATGTGAAGCCTATGTGAGGGCGCAACCGCCTGGAGTAGTGTCTCGGCCGTTGTCCACATTCTGCGCATGCCCAGACAGGGAATTGTGGGAAACGGGTGTGGAAATAGACGTTTTTGCGGTCTAGGTGGGCCACTAATGGTCCGATGGAGTCGAGTGAGGTATCAAAGTGAAGCATTCGTGAAGGAGCATCCAGTCATGGATGGGTGCATGTAAAAATAGGGGTATGACGTCACTTCCGGTTTGGGTGAATGGGGCGTGACCTTGGAACATGATAGGACATGTACCGACCTGTCTGTGGGTTTTTTTCCCGCCAGAATTCCGCTGACGTCTGCGCCTGCATCCGGGTATGCATGAGGGTCTGTGTGAATGGGGTGTCACCTGGGAACATGATAGGAATGCATGTACTGACCTGTCTGTGGGGTTTTTCCTGGCCCCGGCCCGGCCCGCCCCGGCCGCAGCGCGCGCGCGCGCGGGTTCTCTGGCCGCGCGCGGCATCACCGGAAGTGCGCGGGTGAATCCGCAGCGTGCGCGCATGAAGACCCTCATACATACCCCAATGCAAGCGCAGACGTGATGTGCCCGGATGATAGACACGGACACGAGAAAAACACATACAACACGTCACATACAGTCGCCCCCCTCAAGACCCTCATATGTACCCGGATAACGGACGTTACCGAAAAGACACGGACTTTACCGAAAATACACGGACTTTACCGAAAAGACACGGACGTACCCGAAAAGACACGAAGGTGAACGACATAACATTACACTACCGAACAATCACGGACTTTCACGAAGGGCCGTCACAGGGCGTAGTAGAGAAAAGCGCATTTCTAACCTTATTGACCTTATGGCGCAAGCGAGTATAACAAGTGCCCATGACTCACACGGTGTATAAAACCCTACCCAACAGGTACACTATAAAGCCACCTCTCTAGCCGTTCGCTTTTCATTCCCCACCATGGCAGCGAGCGGAACAGAGCTTGCGTTATTCCAGCTGACGTCCCACGTCTACCTCATCGTCAATGACGATCACCTGGAGCTGGTCCAAGACGCACCGCAGAAAGTGAAGATTTTGTTATCGCTATCAGGCTGGACTCTATTGACACGATTGTTACAGGTAAAAGAGCCCGAAAGGGATTTCATGCACGTGGAAGTCGGTGTGCACATACGCACTGCTGGGGAGGATTCCCTTTTTCCCCGGTTGGAACAGAGTGGGGGTACCTATATCACACTCTGTCCACCCTTATGGATGGCACTGAAAGATGTACTCCCCGAGGTGGATGACTTACTACACCCCGAGGTGAAAGAAGGGACTGTGGCTACCCGGAGGCTTACACCTGGCTGCACCCTATTGTTGTACCCCAAACGAGTGGACCTCATCGATAGCGGACTTAGGTGTTGGTGTACGCCTGAACCCAAAGCGCACGTCTCTTTGTCACCGGAAGGATGGACTACCTTGAAACGGGTGTTGTTGGGTGAACTGCACGGTGATAGCATTCACCTGTGTGACGACGTCTACATTTCTGCGGTCCCTTTTTCGCTCGACTCCTCTGTCTGAACGACGGTGGTTTTACCCTGGATCCCGATCTATGGACGGCTTTGGAACAAGTAGTCTCCATTGTCGATGAGGTACTATATCTATAGGAGCCACATAACCAATCAGAATAGTACGTATCACGGACTACACCCGTAGAGCTACGTCTAGGCGCGCATGTGTGACATGGTCTATAAAACACGTCTATCTGGATCCTACACCTCCATTCCTACGGTTTCAGAGCCATGACGGACACCCGTCCCTATGCGACTCGCATTTTACAGCATGCGGCCGTGGTTAATTCGCTCACGGTTTACCGAGCAGTGGTTCGGTCCATGTTTTTAGATGGCGACGACAACGAGGGGCGACGCCAGATCCTGAACGAGTTCACAGAAGCGGTCCTCGACAGAGTGCACTCGATGAAGAGGTGTGCCATCACTCACCACTACTGGACTATGACAGCCATCCTTGATGCTCGGGCTATGGACCACGAGCGCTCACGCCGGAATCAGCGACGGCTGGTTGGCCTAGTTATGGTCTGTGCCTTATTGACCCTGTCGCTGTGGCATTGACAGTGGGACCTGACTATAAATACGAGGGTCAGACACAGTGTGCGTCATTCAACGATCGTCATTGGGTCAACCATGTCACCAGTTCTACGAGCCATCCTTCCCCTTACACCCCGGGTGGGGTTACACGTCTATGAAGATAAAGTCACCCTCGTGGAAGACCGTGGAGATGTTTGCTGGTCGCGCGCTGAGACCGTATCGAATACGGTTACGCTACACCGTGACGGCTGGACCAAATTTAAACGGGTGTTGAGCGGCGAGCTCGACGGACACCTCATCCACATAGACAATGCCATCTACGTACACCGTGGACCCTTCTTCCCACGCCTGGGCCGCTACCAAGACCCTACGCGAGGCTTCACCCTAGACCCCGATCTGTGGACAGCCTTCGAGAAAGTGGTGCCTATCGTGGACCAGCTGTTTACACCGGACGAGCGGTCATCAGACGAGTTGGAGTGGGCTCGTGCCCTGAGAGAAGCGGCGGCAGAACCCAATGAACAAATGTCTAGCAATGAACCAGACGACGATGCCATTGGTTACCCGGCTAGACTTTGACCACCCGATCCTTTGATCTCACGGGGTTCTCCCTATAAATACGAGAGACAGTCAAATCTGGTCCCATTCACGTACTGACCATGACGGAGCATATAATACTGGCGTATCTCAGCTTGACCCCCGAGGTTTTCCTGCACGTTTATGCAGATACGGTCGATATCATGGAGGAGGTGGGAGACATCTGTGATGCGGACCCTACACAACCGTGCCCGGCCCACATTCGTCTGTCCCGGGAGGGCTGGACCAAATTCAAACGGGTGTTGTCTGGTGAACTGGACGGCGACCTCATCCACTTGTGTCACGATGTGTACATCCGACGCCACCCTTTCTTTGCTCAATTGGCTCGGCTAGATGGGGGTACAGTGCATTTTACCCTTCATCCTGATCTATGATGCCGTGGTAGATGTGGATCAAGTGCTTATCCAGCGGTCATCAGACGAGTTGGACTGGTCATTCACCATGGACACTGTGGAAGCCAACGAAGAAAATCAGAAAGAAACTCCGGGCCAAGATATACCCGTTATAAATAAACGATAGAGCCAGGGTCCATCATCATTTGTCACCATGAAGCGCTGGGAGAAGGTGTTGGATAACTTATACTACAGTCCCGACAGTCCGGCGGCCTATAGTGCATTGTCGGCTCTCTATCGAGCGGCCAAACCCCAGGGGATACAACGTGCCCAAGTCCGAGATTGGTTAAGTAAACAAGACACCTATACCTTACATCGATCTGTCCGTCGCCATTTTCAACGGAACCGTGTCATCGTGGGAGGAATAGATGCCCAGTAGCAAGCGGATTTGGTCGATATGAGCGCCTTTGCCAAACACAACGATGGGAATCGGTATATCTTGACGTGCATCGATATCCTATTGAAGTATGCGTGGGTGGTACCCATCCGGACGAAAACGGGGGCGAATCTCATAGCGGCGTTCAAAGACATCTTCAAGACCGGGCGCAAACCTTTGTATTTGCAAACCGACGGAGGCACGGAACTCCTCAACAGACCGTTCCAACAGTTTCTGAAAGCCCAGAAGGTGTTTTTCTTCCATACGTACAACGAGACCAAGGCTTCCGTGGTGGAAAGGTTCAACAGGACATTCATGTAAGGCCGCATGTATAAATATTTCACCTATAAGAATACAAGGCGGTGCATCGATGTTCTCCTGAAATTTCCGAGTGGTTACAATCGAGCCTATCACCGGAGTATAGAGAGAGCCCCCATTTCCGTGACCCAACGCAATGAAGCCCAAGTCCGGCGTGTCTTGTATCCCAGGCCATCGCAGCGAACGACGAAGGCGGTGTATAAGGTCGGGGACCCTGTACGGATCAGTAAAGTCAAAGGTCAATTTGAGAAAAGTTACTTGCCCAACTGGAGCGATGAGCACTTCCTGATTAAACGGCGCCTACCACGACAGCAACGAGTCTATGAACTGGAAGATCTTCAAAGGGAACCGTTGCTAGGGACGTTTAACGAGACGGAATTGCAGCCTGTCGTCAAAACACAGCACGTTACTTAACCTACACGGTGGACCAGATTTTGAAAACGGAACGTCGACGTGGCAAACTGTTTCATTTCGTCAAATGGCAAGGCTGGCCCAGTTCCTTCAATTCCTGGGTCGCTGCCAACCAGGTGAAACGACTATAAAGCCAGACACCACTGCCGTCATCCTTCATTCCACGCCCGACCACAGTGCTATGGACAAACAGCAGCTGCCTCTGAACACAGCGTCTCCCAAAACGCACAAAGCGCAAGTGGGCTTTGTGGTGATAGTGCTAACCCTGCTGCGTGTGTTGTACGGAGGTGTGTTTTACGACGTAGCCTATGTCAGCACGTTACTTAACCAACTGAGAACACCAGCCATCAGTGAAACCGGTCTACAGATAGCACCAGTCAACCCCGTATCGAGCCCAGTCACCACCACACCCCGTGTAGAAGTCCCATCGAGCTCCACACCAAGCTCCACACCAAGCTCCACACCTACACCAAGTACACCCACTACGTCTGAAAACCCACCGGATTTCATCCCTCACACTGAACAGACAACGACGACCGACGTTGTACCCACCACCATCATCCCTCACAGTGAACAGACAACGACGACCGACGTTGTACCCACCACCATCACTCCAGTTCACTCGTACCAAATTTACAAGAGCGGGTTACCACGACAGCGCATACAGCTCGCACCATGGACCCTCGGTGGCAGCATCCCTTCACTTGCGTCATCGCAGGACCGACGGGCTCCGGCAAAACGCACTTCGTTGGGAAGCTCCTTCAACACGCCGACAGCATGATCATCCCACCCATTGCCCAAGGAGTTCATGGGTGGGCTGACAAGACTGTTGCATTATAAGGCTCTACGGGAGGTCACGAATGTTTCAAAACCCATCAAATCCTTTCCCTTCATGAATCACGTGGACTTCGATTACAACGCACACAACGGCAAGGCACAGATCCTCTTCACCGCCAACGTGAGTGTTGTACTGAGTCCTATCCTACAGCAAATGCTGGGTCTCGCTCACGCGACCTACACGGGTCCATCCGAGGACCATGGTCAGACCCCGATGGATATGAAGTCGGGTATGTACGGACTCTACGTCTACTCGTGCCTGCTGGAAATATGAGCGCCAACAAAGTAAACCTGTTTCTGGGGGAACTACCCAAGCGATTGATCCTGGCCTGTGTGGAAAATACCAGTTTCAGCGGAGCCTACCCAGAGAACCAGTTTGACTTTAAACATTTCGGCATCAATTTTGTGACCCTGCATGTGGACGGACAACGGGTCCCAGCCACGGCCTTAACACCGCACTTTGGGCGCAGGAATTTCATTCGAGCCTATCAGAGCCTGTTTACAGCCACCGGTCAAATCAACCAGGACGAAGGGAATATGATCAGTCGGGAGAACTAGGCGAACGGATACACGTTGTTCTGTTTCGATCTGACCTCCACCTTAGAGAACGACCATCAGCTGACCGTCGCCAAGCAAGGCAATTTACGGTTGGAAATCCACTTTGTACGAGTCCTCGGGACCACCGTCAATGTGATCTGCTACGCCGAGTTTGACAACATCATTCAAGTGGACAAGGCGCGCAACGTCCTGTGTGACTTCTCCACCTAACATGGATACAGACCAGATAACCACCGTGCTGGAGAATGACCCAGAGACACGTAGGGTCTTTCAAGGGGCGTTCGCCCGAGATGTGTTTCCATTAGACCGTATGTATCCGGCTGCTTACGTTCTCAACACGGACCCGATGGATCGACCTGGTGAACACTGGGTGGCCGTGTACTTGACAGAACAGCAGGGCGAATACTTTGACCCGTATGGCCTGCCACCCCTCCATCCCGATTTAACAGACTTCATGGATCAAGGCACAGAGACGTGGTGTTGGAACAGTCAAACGTTGCAAAGCCTGACCAGTAGCGTGTGCGGGCAATATTGCTTGTTTTACCTGTACCATCGATGCCGGGGCAGACCCTTATCTACCATCGTACAGATGTTTGACGAGTACCCCAATGCCGAGGACCGCGATATACTCGTATATGACTGGGCCGCCCATCATTTCAATGTACAAGCCCCGTTCTGGGCTTAAGTTCTTTCAATGTACAAGCCCCCTGTTCTGGGCTTAAGTTTACAAGCCCTCTGTTCTGGGCTTCAGTTCTTTCAATGTACAAGCCCCGTGTTCTGGGCTTCAGTTTTCACGTGGTTGTTCTCACGTTGTTGTTGTTACTGAATAAAAAAATGAGATCTCACCAAAAAACCCTGTCTTGTGTGTTTTCTATATGAGCATAATGCATGAAACTGGCTTTGAACACCGTATTAGCCAATCAGTGGCATAGAATGGAGCCAAAGGTAACCCATCCATGTCCAGAAAACATTACTCGGGTGTACAAGAACCCGGATGTAGGCGCGGGCGTAGGCGAAAGCATCCCAGTAACCGGATGGAGGCGCAGACGTGAGCGAAATTCTAGTACCCGTCCATTGGTTCTTTTTATCGATCGCTCATTGGCTCTTTTTCTCGACCGCTGATTGGCCCAAATGGAACTGCCCATCCTTCCCAGGTTAATTTACAATCCCCTTTTGGGGTTCAAGCTCTGTATATCGATGCCGCAACGTTGTTGCCGAACCTTGCCGAAAGGGAGACCTTGGACCTGGATGTGACCTTTGACCCGACATTCATCCGCGCACTGCCGGTGATGCCGCGCGCGGTCGGAGAACCCGCGCGCGCGCTCGCTGCGGCCGGGGCGGGCCGGGCCGGGGCCGGGAAAACCCCCACAGACAGTTCAGTACATGCATTCCTATCATGTTCCCAGGTCACACCCCATTCACACAGACCCTCCTGCATACCCGGATGTAGGCGCAGAAATTCTGGCGGGAAAACTCCCCACAGACAGGTCGGTACATGTCCTATCATGTTCCAAGGTCGCGCCCCATTCACCCAAACCGCAATTGACGTCATACCCCTAATTTTACATGCACTCATCCATGACTGGATGCCCCTTCACGAATGCTTCACTTTGATACCTCACTCGACTCCATCGGACCATTAGTGGCCCACCTAGACCGCAAAAACGTCTATTTCCACACCCGTTTCCCACAATTCCCTGTCTGCGCATGCGCAGAATGTGGGCAACGGCCGAAACACTACTCCAGGCGGTTGCTCCCTCACATAGACTTCACATGGATACCTCACTCGACAACATCGACCCAAAAGTAGCTCGCCTAGACCCCAGAACGTCTATTTCCATACACTGCGCATGCGCAGAATGACGTCAGTTCCACGTCACACCCAGCCCGTTGGAGACTCCCTCACGTATGCTTTACATTGATACCTCACTCGATCCAATCGGCCCAGTAGTGGCCCACCTAAACCCCAACACGTCTATTTCTATACTACGGCCAGATTGCGCATGCGCAGACTATGGACAACGAACGACACACTAGCCCAGGCGGATGTTCCCTCACGACAGCTTCAAAATAAGACCTTATACGACACCATAGGATCATTAGGGGCTCACCTAAACCCTAAAACGTCTATTTCCACACCCTTTTCCCAGAATTCCCTGTCTGCGCATGCGCAGAATGTGGACAACGGCCGAGACACTAGTCCAATCGGATGCCCCCTCACCTATGCTTCACATTGATACCTCACTCAACTTCATCGGCTCATTAGTGGCTCACCCAGATCCCAAAACGTCTATTTTCATACCCTTTGTCTATTGCGCATGCGCAGAATGACGATATTCCGACCCCACATCCACCCAGTCGGATGCCCCCTCACATAGGCTTCACATTGATACCACACTCGGTCCCATCGGTCCATTAGTGGCCGCCCTAGACCCCAAAACGTCTATTTCCATACCCTTTGTCTACCGCGCATGCGCAGAATGACGATATTTCAACCCCAGACCCAGTCCATCAGATGCGCCTTCACGAATGCTTCACATTGATACCTCATATGACTCCATCGACCCACTAGTGGCCCACCTAGACCCCAACACGTCTATTTCCATACCCTTTGTCCACCGCGCATGCGCAGAATGACGATATTTCAACCCCACACCTAGCCCATCAGATGCCCCTTCACGAATGCTTCACATTGATACCTCATACGACCCAATCGGACCATGCGGCGTATTTGAAGTCTGGGGACTACTGTTTCTCCGCGGAAGCTTTTTCCAGCGACCGCATCACCACCAGACCGCATCACCGCGGAAGAATACACGCCCAGGGGCCCTTTGCCGGAACTATAGTGACCTTGAGCTGGTGGCGCCCCCTAAATTGGAACTCTCCTGTGTTGGAGGTAGCTTTTGGTCTCTTTGGGGAGATGACGGGGAGTCCCCTATACCTTTAACCTGGAAAAAGGGGAACCAAGAGTTACCTCCCTGGAAAACCTTGTAGTATATACTCTTACACTACTACTGATAGGGTTAAATTCTATTCACTCACTCACCCTAGTTGGTGGAGAACTGATTGGAAATGATAGGAAAGATTCCCTTGCTGTACCATACCGTTTAATTTTCAACTGTTCAGTACAAACCGGTAACCAAACAACTGATCAGTACCAAACGGTAACCAAACATGTCCCATAAATCCTATTCATTGTCTACTGATTGGTTATCAATAGGTTATTGCTATGTTACCAACTAGGTAAAAATGCACTAACACAATCAGTAACTATAATGATTACTGCTCTGTAATACTGAACGGTTAACAACCAATATTGCTTTCCTACCGCCACTTCTTGGTAACTACATGGTCTGTTGCAATCATATTTAAGTCCAGTGACCTCACACTGCCTTGATACATATATTTCAAACTGTGTATGCACTTTCCAATGCTTCATTCAAGCTTAAGGTGTGTATATTTTGAGTTTCAACACATTCACTGTTCCAATGTGCATGTTTCACCAAAATCTCCGAAATTAAATGCAATATTCAAATTGACTTGACACTTATGAGTTACCATCTCCCAGATTTTGGTGAAACATGCACATTGGAACAGTGAGTCTGTGTTGAAACTCAAAGTATACACACCCTAAGCTTGAATCAAGCATTGGAAAGTGCATACAAAGTTTGAAATATATGTATTAAGGCAGTGTGACGTCACTGGACCTAAATATGATTGCAACAGACCACCATAGAATACAATGTTTTATTTGCAGTTTACTCTGTGTAATAAAATCGAAAAAATTACAATAAATATTTTTCCACACAGTTTCCAATGGTCTTTCATTTGATGGAAACTTTACTTGAGGGTTTACGATCACTTTAAAGCTCTATCCTGGAAAGGGTAGAAGCGGAGAATTGGGGTGAAAGTGGGAAAATATTCTTGGGGTCATCCACAAGACATTTGTATGCTGACTTTTATCGCTGGAATTTAATTGATATGACATTTTGGGGACACAAAAAGCATAATCTCTAGATCCATTCGCCGCCCCACCATTGAATATGATAGGCCCACGTTTTTGTCGGACACATTTCGCTTTGGAGCGGGTATGAATGGGTATAAATGGTTCTGCTGTGGCAGATATCCATATTTTGTTTATTTTTATCCTAATACGAGGCGTCTGGAAACTATTGTTAGAAAATGAAGCTTGTTCTGAATAATTGCAGAACTCCCTATGTTGTAGCTGCATAGGCGCATGGACATGGACGTGATCTACTCCCTTAACCCTACCTGACACGGGGGGGGGGGTTACTTTCCCCCCCCCCCGGCTGGTTTATTGGTCCTATCTCCGTAACGACAGAAAATTGAGAGCTGAAACTCCGTGACTTTTCCGCTTTTTATATTAGGGTCATTTTAAGCCTACTTGCATGACCCCCTCCCCCGAGCAGAGAATCATGGGTAAATTCAAAATGGCGGTCATGTGGGCTACCAGAAAAGTGATGTTTTCGTCAGACTTCTCCAATTTGTTTTGCTTTTCTGCATGGAAAAGTGGATAAGACATATTTTATTTCATATCAGATTATTATTTACTAATTTATCATGTAGTTTTTTGGAGGAAAAATAAAAAATAAAAAATTCGAAAATCCTGACCGAAAAATCGTCCAAAAATGCTCTTTTTGAAAATGACGTCACCGTAACGTCACCATGGCGGCTATCTTGGATTTTTGTTTATATATTCTCATAGAGCTTGACCCAAAGATATAGTTTGATAACTTTCAGCCCTCTAGCTTTTGCGATAGCGAAAATATGTAGAGGGCACTTCCCCCCCCCCCCACAGGCTGCGGTACACCCCAAATCGCCCAGGCCAGATAGGGATAAGGGTTTCTACATAGGACCCATGGCGACTCCGCAGCCCCAACTCCTGGTTATACTATGATGCTTCCACCATTGCGGAATGGGACTTCGAACAGTGCAGACAACGTTGTCCTCAGTTTTGGGATCATACTATTTTAATTAAAAAAAAAAAAAAAAAATCTGTTCTCGCCAAAGCAATCTGACACGAAATCTCCGACGGTTCGTCTTCGTTTGATTTTATTCCTAAGTGACGAGAATCGCCGATAACCCCTATTTAAATCTAAACATATGGACTGTTTTTTTTAATCCAGTGGGTTCCAATAAATCGAATTAGCAGGAGGGTTAGAGCGATAGAAATAAGCTTTGTGGTTAATGATTTGTTCGGATGCATGTAATACTCACGAAAGCAATGTAGTGTCAAGAGAACAGCAGCACAGTGATAGGGTTTCATGATTCTGTCGTTGGCGATACGTTGTAACTGGAATAATCGGCGTGGCAGTATCGACGAAGAGACGTGAACGGATGAATGGTTCAGTCAGACAAGATTCCACTTTAAACTATAACCAAACTTAAAAAAAGAGAAGAAAATCCAGTACACTCTACAACTCTTTGTTGAATAATCGATATTCGCTTTGTGTGCTATGGGAAGACAGAGAGGGCTAATTGAATAAAGCTGAAACAAAAAGAGAATTGGATAATTATTGCTAATTGTGCAAGAACGCGCTGGATGCAAAGGTGAGTGAGTGAGTGAATAGGGTTTAACGTCGCTTTCAACATTTTTCAGCTATTTCACGACGGGGGAGGGAGGGTGCAAGGTTGTGGCATATAGCTAGGTATGATTCATTTGGGTCATAGACAGTACGCATGTTTTGCGGTACAGTGCACTTCAATGAAATTGGAACTCTTCTGCACGGGGAGACTAACATAGTCCATACACAGAGATGTTGGTATGACCAGAATGACAGTCAGGGATATCATAATATATGATCTTGTATTACTGCTTGCAATCCTGGGGCAAACATGTACTTCATTTGGATCAGTGTGCATTTTTCTTCGTTTATAATATGACTTTAGGGTATTAGTTTCATACATATGAACAGCGGGAAACACTTCCTAGGCAGTCTGACGTTACCTTTGGGTTGTCAAATAACATTGAGTGCGACTACTATGATATTTCAACTATCTCATCACCTTCATCTGAACAGTATTTAATGAAATTCACGAGGAACATACATAATATACATATACATATATAATGATAAGCAGTTATAAGTCGACAATTATTTCGAAAAAGGCATTAAGCCAATCAGGTCAAAGACAGTTTTGCCTCAACAGCGGGATTCAATTATCTCTTCACTCCTGGACTGGGAGAAGATCTGAAACTTTTCAATTAGTTCCATGCACTTCGGGCAAGAGAGATGAGAAACCAATCATAGCCGCCATTTTGCATTCAACCATGCTCTTTGAACCCAGCAGGGAGAGAAAGAATTAAGGTTCAGCAATATTTCAGTTATAAGTTAATAATCCAGCAATCCAGAAGTAATCAACACAACACATTAAAACATGTACATACAATAAATCGATTTCTCTCAAACAAGCTAAAATACAATCTTCTTTTACTCGACTAAAAAGATCTTCCAAAGTAGCTGCTTGATAAAAAGAATCTCTTACAATCTTAAAATCCACACAGTCGATCAGAATATGTTTCACTCTGAGATCTTCGTGACATGGAATACACCTTGTGGTTGGTTCTGTTTTAGTAAACGTTTGTGAGTTAACCGTGTATGGCCGATTCTACATCGCTTGATCATGGATTGATCGAAACGTTTTTGGCTGCTCAGATGAGTATAGCCTACAGTTTTTTGGAACTCATGAAGTTTGTTATTATCCACAGCATCTCGCAAAGGTTGAAACAGCTTTCTCACAGAATCACAGATAGAGGGTCTGAAATCGCTATATAGGATTCCAACAGGATCAACCTCATTTTCTAGGGCTGTCTTAGCCACTTCATTATTTCCTCTGATGCCAACATGGCTAGGCAACCAACAACACACAATGTCAATCTATTGATGTCATATAATTGTTGAATGTGGAGTGAGTTGAAGTTCCACTTTTAATCACTCGAAGGCATGACCGTGAATCTGAGAATATGACATATTTCCCTCCTTTAGTAGACCCAATACCTTCTAAAGCTGACAAGAGAGTTTTGGCTTCGGCAGTGAAAATAGAAATTTCACCTGGAAATCGACTTGTTTTAGTTTTGGAACGCTACTCTCTCATAATCTTTAGAACCATCTCTATAAATAGCCTGATGCGATCTGTATTTTTCTCTCAAACCACCAAACTCTTGTGTATAAAAGAGATGGCTCATGTCTGCCTTTTTATATTTCGTCATTGTAATATTTACCTCTGGACTCGCCATGGTGAAACTGGTAAGAGCTTGTTAGGTAAAATTTAACTAAGCTTAATACCAGCAGCTACAATGTGTGGTTTCATACGAATTTCAAGGGGTAGAATAATGGATAGTTTCTTTAAATAAAAATCTATGTACTGAGGGTTGAACACAGGATTGCAAATATATGGACGCAGGATATGCAGGATTTCAGCGATTAGATTTTAATTTTGTGATATATTGCAGAGCCATTTTAATTCTTCGAAGTTCTAAAGGAGATTCATCTGCTTCGACGTATAAGCTTTGTTTAGGTGATGTTCTGAACGCTCCGAGGCAAAGTCGTAGTTCTTGTTGAAAAATAGGATCTAGCTTTGCCAAGTTTGACTTGCTTGCACCGTTGTGAACAGTAGAGTCATATTCAAGCTTAGAACGAAGGAGCGTCTACTGATCTCCTCCCCACTTGTAGCTGGCAACTATCTTCAACAAATCAAGAGCTTTCGTGCACTTAGCTTTCAAGCAATTTATATGCGATAAGAACGTTAATCAGTGATCAAACAATATTCTTAAGAATTTGACTTGTTTTGCTACCTTGATTCAGTTCTATCTAATGTAAGTACTGGAGCTTTGTGCTGGAAATACTTTGTACAAAAGTGTATACAATTTGTCTCAGCTCTGGAGAACTTGAAGCCCAATATAGCATGAGGATCTGGTCAAATTTTATGTTTTTCCGTATTTAAAGTGCGGAGGTCATTCTGTTGGGAGCGGCCATAACACCCTGTTGCGTTTTATCCCCTTTCAATGAGTCATTAATGCAAATAGCACCTAAAAGTTTCAGGCAAAACATGTTTTTTTCTAATAGTGTAGCGTTGCCGCATGATATAGGTCTTAGATAAAATCATGTGGACAACAATAGCGACATGTGTTTACCTCAATCAAACAAATTATGAATAACCTGCTTTGTCATAAGATGTTTCGTCATGCTTCATAATTTAAAACTTTCCCTTTCCTACGTCTAAACATCCGTACGAACATCGGCTCCTTACACAATGGCTTTTCAAATACACCTAGCCAATTACAATTGTTTAGCTTGTACCTTTTCTGGTTTCATATTGACGTTTTGTGACTCAGCAGAAGAAAATCCCGTAATCAGACGTAATAACTGGCTCATGTATAGATCGTATAGATTTGCCCTTCAAGAAACGTTAATTACTAATTAGTCTATAAGCTAACGAACTCATTTATCTGTCCGAAGATGAACGTCAAATAGGAACTCTGTTGTAGGCCTAACATTTAACTGTGACTAAGTGAGTACAACCCATATGGAGCTGTCAAATCCGATAGCAAGCGTCAGATCCGACATTCAATATTCAGCCGTCGCCCATGAAATTATTTCCACGTCAATAATCGGAATACCTATTTCGTATGACTGTTAAAACTAATTCCAAATTTATTTGAAATAAATTTATAAAAATACAAGACGGTTTTCGTATGACAGTATTCTATGAAAAAACAAATTCAAGGTGGTGCCAGGCAATTCGTAATATAAAATATCAGTTCACTATATTTCGTCATGAAACAACATTTTCGCTCATAAGTAAAAATGTCAATCTCTTCGAAATGCCGCAGTAGTATTCTGGAACTATATACTGAATTAGGACATATAATAATGTGGCTCACCAGTCTTTTCCTCGAGACAGGCGGTTGCCAACTTTGCCAATTATGATCATAAAGCAAATTTTGCCACCGTTTCATTGTTGTGGCCTACCTCGACTTTAAATTTTTAGAACCGGAAGACATTACCCGATTTCAGAATCATTTAACTCATTTAATCTTTCCAGTTCCTGTTTTCTTATGACGGGAGCGTTGGTCCGAAGTCTGGGTGACACTCGCATCTAGATACCCGTGTCTCCAGACACTAAGATCTGGATCATGGTGTCCGTCGGGAATTTCGGTCTAGATTTAAATGTCGAGGGACACTGACCTCCAAGAGACGAATCTTCTATCCGGAGGTCACTGACCGCTGCAGTACATTTATATGTGCAATTTAGCATTTGGATCATGAGTTTATTACAGACTTTAATCGATTGGAGGCTCGGATACTTGAACAATCATTTAATCAAATACTTACCGGCATGTACACTATTTCCAAGTCGGAAAGGCAGTACGTCAAAATAATGACGAGTTCAACGAAAATCAGTTACGAGATGAAATCCCAGAAACACAGCAGTGGTTACATGACTGAACAGCTAAGGATAATATCTCATGGGTGTTAATGGAAATTACTATACGTTGGTATAGCACATATTCCTACGAAGTAGGCTACCGTTTGCAAATTGTCCGGTAATGAGTGAGTGAGTCAGTCCATCCGAATCCTTTCGTCGGCAAAATAAAGAGAACCGTTGACATTAGAACCTTGATTTTTGACATGAACGTTTATTACATTGTTACCAGCAAGTTCTGAGCTGACCGAATTCTTGATTTATAACTATTTTAGTAACGATTATTTATTGATGGCTCAGCGGTGTCCAGAGTCATAGGAACTCAGGGCGATAATAGTTGCTACGCTAATGATTCACCAGCGGTGACATCTGGGAAAGTTAATAGTACATTGTAAACATTGGCGACATGTTTAACGTGTCTAAATGAAACATGATTTCGTCCCAACTTTTGGGACATGTGAGTACGTACATATTTCATTTAGAAACAGCTTAATGTTTCAATTTGAAACACGTGTCATCCTCATATGTGTTAATGATGTCTTAATATGGACATGTCGTCGTTAAACGTGTGTTTGAAACATGTGACATCCTGCACAGTGAAACATGTGTTGTATGTACATCTCTCAATCTGAAACATGTTACGGCCGACTACATGTTTCAAAATGAAACGTCTAAGCCCAAACATGACTTTGTCCCAACTTTTGGGACATGTCGCAACCGAAACGTGTCCGAACATGTCTCAAACTTGGAAGTGATTCAAAATAGTCTATCTCCCATTACATGTTTCATCAGATCGCCTGTGAAAGAAACAGAAATACACGAATCGTTTATTAAATTCAGCTTGCATCATTCCAGACAGATATATGTTCGGTACATCATAATTCCTGATGTGAACCCATTTATCATGGCGTGCAAATTGTTCAAGACAATAATCTGCTCATGTTTTGGTGAACTAGATCACACATTTACACCAAATGGTACATTTACATTCAGATATCAATCAAAATAATAATTTACTCAAGTTGCCACATCGGTCTGTTGACATGACACAGCCTAATCCAGCACACAGAAAGCAGCTCTCAACAGGGGTACTATATTGCATACAGATATTGACCATACTGCTGACTTAGATACATGGATGTTTGTAACTTGAAAATGATTCTATCATTCATTCATCTGCTCGTGGTAAATATCTCCGAGTGAGAGTCGTTGAAATTCCATTCCGTTTCGGGAAATGGAATACGGATCGCAGATGATTATTAAGATAACGGAGTCCTGGACTCGTCTCGAGTTGTCGCAACAGTGGTCACAGTCAGGGAGGAAGGGGGAAAATTGTTTTACACACCAACAATATTCAATATTTTACTAAAGATAAAAAATAATATCCCCTCTCTCCTCCTGGTTTCATCTTCGCATATCCAAGTCGAACACCACACGTGTTGCCTTGGCTGAACATATAAATACAATATCTGACCAGAATATGAGTTTGATGATGTCATAGCTCTATAAATATTCCGTGATCCATATTAGAAGGAGTGCAATGTATGACTTCTTTAAAATTCAATTTTGAGAAATTAACATCAATACAACCACCACTTGCCACATTTGGAAATCTCACAGGTTGACATCAAAGAAAATCCTCGCTGCACTGTGTTGGCAAGCTCCACCTTGATTGGCTATATGACATCACGTGCGTTTCCTAGTTTTACCAATTTACTATATTCAAAAGGACAATGTAAATGACGAAACATTAGTGTAGTATTTAACTTGAAATGTGAAGATGCCTGCATGGTTTGGTGTCATTTGTGTCATACAATGGCCGAATCCCGCGCAAGGCTGTAATCGTATAAAGGGCAATCGTATATTGTCCAGAAAATATCCTGATGCGCTACACACATTTAAAATACTGGATGTTGCTCTGGTCACACAAAGAACACAGTTGTTGTTTCTTCCAACGTGAGCCCTCAATGATGCCCATCAATGTCAGTCTTTTTTATAGCGACAATGCTGTGTATTTTTCTGGTATGAATCATTGGCAAATTTAAAGTGGCGATCATGTGGGGTACCAGAAAAGTGGTGTTTGACCTTTTTCTTAGAGATTTTTTTTGTGGATAAAAGAGTGCATGAGCTATTTTATTTCAACACAAGGCTATTCTATGGATAACAACTTCTTTATTGCTGTGGAGCTGACGTTTCGTTGGAGATACTTTCAACTTTTTCAAAGCATGGAAGTATGGAAAAAGTTGGAAGTATCTCCAATGAAACGTCAGCTCCACAGCAATAAAGAAGTTGTTATCCATAGAATAGCCTTGTGTTATATACGCCGACTTCTAAATGACTATCAAAAAAAGAAAATATTTTATTTCACATCAGATAATTCTTCCCTAATGTAGTATGTAGTTTACTTCGGAGAACCTGGCACAAATAAACAAAATGGAAAATCTGACCGAAAAATCGACCAAAAAGTCATATTTAGAATATGCATGACGTAACTGCGAAGTGCTCAAGGATTGAATTTTTCGGATTTTTGCACTTTCTAACAGAGCGGACTCCAAGATATATTTTGGGGGCTTTTAGAATCAAGGAGTGACAAAATATTTAGTGGAGAGGAGGCGTCTCTTCCCAGGCCTTGGCAGGCCTCAAACAGTCAAATACACTAGGCCTGGAAGACTTATATTACGATGCAAGTAATTCAGTTAAATTGGTCGGTCTGTTTATTCCCAATACCGACAGATATATTCACGATCGTTAAAGACCAGAAATAAATTTTTGGAAGCCAGTGCTTCCATGTACCAGACAACATTACCCGTCTTTTATACGGTGTTCCTTGAGACATGTCGCTTTTGCGACTCGGTTGTACTTGTTTCGGCTTTGATGTTTCAAACAGCTATTCGGGTCATTATAGTAAAACGGCAACGTGATTGAAACATGGCACAACCCTCAAATAGCTGTATTCTCACGTCTTTGAGACATATTTTCATGAGAAAACAGGGTGAAACATGTAGCATTATGAAGCATCTCACATGTTACCCATCTCAAAATGAAACGTTAAACATGTAACCACTTTTGCAGTGTACCCATTGTCAATTAGAGACTGCTATGCAAATTCTCACACATTGCTTCATAGGGCTCCCACACTGATGCATCTCTCGAGTACACACTTAAATCACATCAAACCCTACTTCATAGGTCCTGTGACGTTAGTCACACTACTCATGTTTTGGTTGATACAACAAATACTTGTGTTGTATCAAGACACGTTTGTTGTACATCAATACACTGCTAAGATAAGATAAGATACGATAGTTTGTTTATTGTCGGTGTTAAAATGATGAAAAAATTAGCGCACTAGCTGAGCGTTGTTATTACCGACCTACATATACAACACAAAAAGATAACAGATCTATTAAAATTAAACATACATAAACACCTAAAACATTCATACGAACGAATAAAAGCTATCAAAAATTAATAGATTCACTGTGGTTAAAAAAATCAGTAAAAGCTAACTATAATTTATCAGATACAGTCAGTCGACAGGGACTTAAATGTCGCAGGTACTAACTAAAAAATTAAATTATTTCAAAGTGGGTGCCGGTTTGAGCTGGTCAGGTAATTTATTCCACATTGTACATCCCTGATATGCGAGCGAGTTCATTCCATACTTAATTCTTCTACATTTTCGCTTGCTCGAGACTATTTACCGATCGAAGGTCATGTGCTTTTCTCTGGAAAATTCTATTACGTAAGATGGACAAGCATTATGGAACCACGTGTAGACTTCAATAACGAGAAGTTTCTTCCATCAGACAGAAATAGTTGGAACCTTTGCGCGATCTAACAAATATTCATAAGATGATGCACTGTCATTGTACCATACGCAATTTACCCTTTCTTGTATTTTTTTCAATTCCTTGCGACTTGTTCCTGATCATGCTCATAGCCAGAAAAAATGCTAGAGCCATCACCCTTCTTTTATATGGTCACTTTTAAAATTGATGGCTATCACCTCTGAAGAGTGATGAGTAATGACTGTAAAAGGTCATCACCATTTAAGAGTGATGAGACAAAAGGTGATAGCCAGGTCTGATCACCTATAGCTGTGCTATTCACCCAATGGGCAATAATTTATATTTGCAGAAACAAAAGACTTGAAAATAGCAACTTTTTGCTTCAACATTTAGATACCTTGATATTCTTCGATGTGCATAGCCCCAATATGATAAGCTACATGTAAGTGAGAGAGAGAGAGAGAGAGAGAGAGGGAGGGGGGAGCGGGGTATATCCTCTCTTATCTCTCTTATTTCCGATGAATATCCGGGGATGGGGACAAATGGGATTGAAAAAAATATGAATATTAAGATAAGCACTACATCAAGACGATTTCATTTGTCATTTCTATACAGCATGACTTTGTTTCCAATGAGAATATCTCACTCAGGGTGCACGGAATCAGCTGGTGCTCATGTCAATTTGAATGAAGTAGACTTGTTCGTCTAAACCCTATTTTAATTTACTAAGCAAATAAGTGAATTTTGTTATAGATATGTCTCAGAGGTGGTTTCAACTTAGTGATTTCAATTTTGGCATTGAGTGAATGGTTTATAGGGCCACAAAATAAATCTAGCAATGTGACCGTTGAATATCTTGCCTTCCAAGATTTGTCAGCTACGTGCCACTTGAAAATTTCTCTCGGGAGACTTTCGCACAAAAACATACATGTACTATATGTTTCACATAGCTTTTGCCCATGGGATTTCGTATCAGGGTCGACTTACAAATTTTGAGCGAGATATTTCGAAAAGTATATGATGTACACGTTATTAGTTTTATAAACATATCATTTCAAATCAGATGTATGCCTTGGTCTATCAGTGGTGGAGTAAACTCTACATGTGTTTTATGTTATTTCTTATAGATCTTTTAGGGTTAACTCTTTTCTTGCTTATAATATCGCCTTAGTTGTACATGTCCTATCATATCGTATGTTTTGTGAATTTATCTACCGCCTGTATCCTTAGGTATAATGTTGCAATCTATACGTATATTATTTATGTTTATTTTCTTTTCTTAATTTATTGGCTTATCTGTATATATAGTCTTCAGTCTTTAGTATTTACTCTTAGTTTACGGAGCCTGTAAATCGATCCTCTGGGCCAGCTGGTCATCTTTGGAAATAAATAAATAAATAAATAATAAAAAAAAAACTGCGAATCGGGTGGGTCGGAAAAAGATACTGTGATTATGTGACAGTTCAATCACCTCGCAAAACATTACTGCATAAACTGCTAGTTACATGTAGTTGTATAGGTTAGCATCTTCGCTCAATTTTTTTTTTAGTTTGGTGATAAATACCAGCATATCTTAAAATACTATAGCAGGCGCGTCACTCGCGTTACGTTTCGCATTGTAACTAATCCGAAGTTCTAGAGGTCGTTTAAGCAACATGTACGTTTTGCGAATTTCCACCGAGTTTGAATGGCATGAAATCGTAATGTCTTAATCGTAATGTCTTAATCGTAATGTCTTACAGGCATCATTACAACTTTTCCCATTTCATATACTTAGATGAGCTCATCAGCGACGATAATTCAAAGTAGAATACGATGTTGCATTTAACTAGACGTATGATGAAGATGAATCATTGACGTGGAAATTTAATGTGGCTCTGGTGCCCATCTTTGGACTACCCTAACGTCTTTCTATTGTTGTATTGGGTAAACTGTACGGAAATACATTTCAAAGCAATAGATCATTTCATCACCTGCAATCGGGCGTCTTAGTTCAGGTGATGTGAGTTTACAGTATCATTCAAGCATTCCGTCGTATGTACTCTGTGTCTCCTTTATTTCAAGTGAGTGTAGTTTGTCTTTTCTGTTAATTCTATCTGATTATGCGTTTCTATTTCCCAGATTCTAAGATATATTCACATATAGACAGGCATATAACAGACCCTTCCTGACGGTACCGGTGAACTGATATATGCAGTTTGTGATATTGTATGAAGAAGGACGTGTGTATATTATGAACTCATAATATTATCTAATATCATTGAAGTTTATTGGAAGCATAGACGCCTATCCCAGATGAGATGGCTAATAAGTTTTTGACAAAATGTTTTCCTGTGGTCTGCAATTCGAAGCCCGAGATGGCCGGTAATGCACTCCCTGGAATACACAGTCATTGTTACCTTGACGGATGCGAGTGCCCATTGGAATAGATATTTACATATATACTAAAATAAGGCTCATATGGCGGTCATCTTGGAAATTGCACCATAGCTATTGTGAAATAATCTTCGTACTGAACTCAAGATGGCCGTCGCGTTCGCATGGCTTGTCTAGCATTGACATGACAATTTCCATCGATAATCTGACAAAAGACCGACAAAAATGTTGTAAGCAGATAAACTAGAGTAGGATTCATATGATAATATGGGTTCCTGGCCGCCATTTTGAAAAATGACCGCTGTAACCTACATAGGTTCGTGGTGACTCCATATCTAGAAATGCCCACCGTCCCCCCCCCCCACATGACCAGGCCACGATGCAGCTCTATGCCCAGTTTCATGCTATATGTATCATGAAAAAAACACATTTTTTGATATATTGACCTATCCGTGAGAAACCACGCGTTGAATTTCTAGTGTCTGAACCGATCCACAATACGACTTCTCAGTACCGATCATTTCTTGCCTATGGACCTGATTCTTAGCCAAAACTGGGCCCCATTCATAATTCACAAAGGATATTCGTTCATTCGAATCGAATAAACAGTCAGATACATGTTTATAGCTACCGATGCATTAACTCAATGTACTGAACTATATAACAGAGCTATGGTTAGTTATGCGATATACATAGGTTCACCAGACTAATCGCATGTATAATGGTTGGGCTAAGCTATAAGCCTTAAATACTAGATAAGCAATTAAAACTTCTTTATTGAGGCCATATCCGATGTGTGTTCAGACATAGTGCGAATAATATACGTATTGATTGTACGTATTTGTCGATCGGGCTATGTTTGGTTACCCGAGTGGTAATGTCAACAAAGCCCCGGTTTATGTTCGAGAAATATGTTATGGTAAATTAGCAGACCCACCTATATTTTGGCAAATTACATTACCAGTATGAAACTACTAGTTGGGGACAACAATTGTCTTGAGGGCAAAATTGCCTAACTATTTTATTCAGAAAGAAGTTTGGCTGAGAAGGAAATCTGGGAATATCGGCTAGAGCCTTAATTGATTATCTTGTGAGTATTTACATTATTTATTCATGTAATTATTTGTTTTATATCACATATAGCCCGCCCAAACGGGTATGCTTTTGTACTAATACATTTGATATCAGAACTACTGGCGTAGGCAGTTGATCATTCTCTACAATTAAATGCTAATATGAGCACTGAAATATTTGCGATCACCAATTCAATAATGTAGATACGTACCTAAGTTACGGGATACACGATTACGACCTAGGCTCAGACAGATGACGTGATGTTAACGCCTTTAATTAGCTGTTGAAAGAGTGTTGGAAAATTAATGTTTTGGGTTCGGGGTACAAGAATTCTCTAAAACACTTGGGTGAAACAAGAGTGGAAATTGTAGGTGAGTGGAAAATTTCACTAAAGTTGATTGACTTCCACTCAAGTTGAGTGAGTTTCGCTCAAGCTGACTTGAGTAACCTCACTTGAATGGAATCAACTTCACTCAACTTAGTGATTTATCAACTCAAACTTGATTGATTTATCAACTCAAACCTGATTGATTTATCAACTCAAACTTGATTGATTTATCAACTGAAACTTGATTGATTTATCTTCCCAAACTTGATTGATTTATCAACTCAAACTTGAGTGAATTTAATTCAAAACTCGAGTGAGTTTCATTTAAAGTTGATAATGAACTATGTATGGTATAGGCTACAGTAAAATAGCTTAGTCTTATAGAATATATGATTAAAATATTTCACTGTCCATAAATGTGGCTATTTCAGAAAGTATAACACAAACTAGATTAAAAACAAATCTCGTCGTGACGAGTTTATTCGAAGGTCTTTGATCAGAAACAAAAGTTAATTTGCCTTAATACAATTCCACGTACAGTCTGCCAAGTATTCATACACTGTAAATCACGATTCGGAACGCTAACAGTGACGTTCAGTTTGAGAAAACGTTCCAGCCTAAACGAGCTTAGGAATTAGACATTTTGGTGTTTAGGTTTTAAACACATGTGCTTGGATTTTAAACATCCATGTGTTTCAAACCTAAAAACGTTTAGGCTGAAACGTGTCCTCAGAATGAACCTCACTAACAGAAGGAACTTCTCATGGTACGTAAATCTCGCGTTGGGTCCTGATCATATCGCGTCAGACATAACTTTACCTGTATATAATAATGTTGCTCGCTTTAAAAAAACAACTTTAAATTGGTGTGTTCGGAAACAATTCTTTGAATATCTTCTGATTCTTTTCGTGCTTTTCTCTATGAACAAGCTAAAACTAAAATCTACTTAAAATTGCAAATTTAACTTTGAACTTTGAACGGATATATTTTCTACAGAGTCGGTGTTCAAAAGACGACGGCGATGCACTCGCAGTTATAGCGGCAGTCGACATCAGATAAGCACACACGTGAAGTGGGTGCAATCGTCCCACGAGCAGAGACGAAAATTTTGCTGGACCATTGGAAAACTGGAGACCTCGGACATTCGGGGTTGAGAACACGTTGTTCTTGTTAATAATTTAGATATGTCTGATCAAATAAGCGATGAGGGGAAAAATGTCAACGATAGTCCGGATGACGTTGATATCACAGGAGGAGATGGGTATTCAACGCCCATGACGCCAAGCGTTCCTCGTGAAAGTCGCGCCGAGAACTATACACCGGAAATGGCAATAGCTATTGACCCTGTTCCAGGAAACAACGGGGACCCGGAAGTTGAGGATTATGAAGATGCGATTTCCGGTCGTTGTTCTCCGCGTAAACCCATGAAGGGTGCCAACAGACAAACTGAAAAACTAGAAAACTTAAGAAATTTGAGTGCCAACAGTAATAGGGAGGGTTCAAACAACCGACTACCGTCTCTCACTCCAAGGAAGGCATTGATAGGATTGATTCCAGAGAACGGACACATAAAAGATCCGGAAGGTCCCACAGGCCAACGCACGAGAATCCCGCCGAAGTTCATGCGCATATCGACCGTGGCCATGTCGACTAGGTGAGTAACATCTGGGATATAATATAACGGAATGATAGAGCTTCTGTCATGGACAGGTGGTCCCTCCAACAACATTGGCGATCGTTCACGTGACATCATTGACAGACTTTGGCATCAGTCTACTATTTGTGTGGACAGTTACATAGGGAATATATTAAGGATAAAATCTCACTTATCGGCCAAGTAGTCTTCACAGGGGTACACGGAATCGTCCAAAATGTATAAATGGATGACGAAAATTTAAAAAAATTCATGGAATATTTCGAACATAGTTTTAAATGTATCTATGTATCGTTTATCAACTTGTTGCTAATTAAAACACAATTCCTAAAGCATATTACAGATTGAAGCTATTTATGATAAAAATGACATTAATATAATCGTATGTCCACCCAGCTTCTAAGGAAATAAGGTGTTAATTCAGAGCAATAATAGAGGTTCTGGTGATATTTATTGTGAGGAAGTTTTACTCTCAATATCTACTTTCCCACTAAAGCACACCCAGGCCCGTGACAAGAGGACCTAGTCTTTACTACGAGGAGCCGAGGAAACCAGGAAAGCCACTCTCATGGGACGAGGCGACAAATTCACGACCCCCTCTGAGGATAGACATGGAGGGCCCGACCCCGTGGAGTTACTCCCCCAGGAACAAGCCATTGAACGAGACCAACGCCCCCTCGTGGACATTTGGGGCAAAGTGCTATCCCGAGAAGCGTAAGTGACATGTTAAGAAATAAATCGTAAGATATTCTATAGTTTACATTAGGCTGTATGGCTGTTTTCCAGATCAGAAGGAACTGATAATCCGGGTTCTCCGATATAAATCTCATACAACAGATTGATTTTGCGCAGTGAGGCGGAATCAGCTACATGAATGAGTGTCGCCCGAGAATTTATATGCAGCTGATTTTCATTTCTGCCTATGCTACAGCATGAAGGCATGTTGTTAATGATAAATATGCACCAAATTATAGGATCATAATGCTTTTAAAATATGTCAGATACCTCAAGTTAGATATATTGCTCGACGATGAAGGATAGGGAGAAACGAAAATCAACTTACTGGTGAAACTCACAGCAGTGTGAACGCTTCACTGCGCAGACGCGAAATATTGTTTGACATTTATATGGGAAAACCTGTATTTTATCAACCTTGGTCATGTTAAATGACGGGACTAGGTGGCCATGTAAATGATGAGATTTCATGGCCATGTTGAATGACTGAACGTCAAGCCCATGTAAATGAAAGGAGGTCTTGGACGTGTTAAATGAGGGGACTTCATGCATGGTCATATAAATGACGGCACGTCATGGAAATGTAAAATGACGAGACTTCTTGGCCATGTTAAATGGACTTCATGGCCATATTAAATAACGGTACTTCATAACGAGGTTAACTGACGGAACTTCAAGGCAATGTAAATGACTGGATTTCATGGCCATGTTAAATGACTGGAATTCATGTAGTCCGGGCGAGATAGCTCAAAAATAGGCCTAACCTTCAAAAAAAATATACCGCAGCTATATTTGGTATCATTCGAAGCAGAATTTTATGTAGGATAACATCCCCGGAGCCTCACTCTGAGGCTTATGGGGATTTTTTTTATTTTGATTTAAGTAAAACGGTTTCGCATCAGAAATTGACATTATTTTAAGGGGTAGGGCAAACAAAATCGTCAACTGTATGTCTTGTATTTGACCAATCATGCCCCCTTTGGTCTTATTCTATGCATGATACATCCCTCTATATAACCAATACAGTAGTACACCACTTGGTCAAACACTGACCTTGACAAAGGTCAAAAGGTCACCCCATTTGTGACATTTTACATGTCGAGTTATTTTCACAAACTAGATGGTGTATGCTTTGAAGTGGCGACTATTAGGAGGAGTGACCAGGTGCGTACACTGGAGTGCTTACAAGTAGGAGTGAAAGTGGACAAAACTGTGATACACAGTGATCCTCTTATATTGTTCACTCGTGCAACTCTTCTTCTGAAACGACAAGACCAGGAAGAGAAAATCAACAACTTCAAGTTCGAGTTCACACCTGAGCCTAGTGCACTTTTCAAAAATGGCTCTATGAGAAAAACACAGAAGTCACAATTACGCAACAGTATATTAAAGCTTCATCCTCACGTTCAAAAGCCAAATGCAGACTGTTGTGTTGTGAATGGGGGTGCAGCCCTCCATCACTCCCTATGGGTGCCTCCTCAATGCACCTACAATGATCTAGCAGAGCAGTTCATCAAGTACCTTGTGTCCCGGCACAAGAACTATGAGATACATGTGGTAAGCGAGAAAAAGTTGAACCTACAGTACTCGCTGATTGGCTGGACCTCACCAAGAGCAAGGTCGTTGAAACAATCCGCCATATTGACAGAAGTACTCTTCCCCAAGCAAAACCAGTACTGAGAAACCTCAATTCGCAAGAAGTTCTAGCAAATCTCCAGAGTAAATTCGTCATAGTCCCAGCAGACAAAGCTCCGAATAATATAATATTCATATGTAAATATTACTATTACCAGGTGCTGGTTAAAGAATTGAGTGTAGACATATCTTCATCAAATACGTCTACTTACTCCCAAACTGCATTTACTCTGGAAGATTTATTTAACAATCACAAAAAGTTTCTCAGGGAAAGAGGTATTTGTCTTCCAACCAATCATAACGACATACCAAAACTATACTGGACTCCCAAAATGCATAAATCACCATACAAAGCTAGATTCATAGCTGGTTCTAGAAGCTGCACCACCAAGCTTCTTTCAACCCTATTGACGAGGGCCCTTCAGGAGGTAAAAGCATTTTGGGAAAGGTATTGCGCCACTATTTCTAAGAACTCTGGCGTTGAATGTATGTGGATATTGAAAAACTCAAAATGTCTTACGGAAGAACTTGATGCTAAAGGTCACATACCGTACAGACATGTATCCACATGGGATTTCTCGACTCTCTATACTACAATCCCTCATCAGGACCTTATTGACCGTCTAAGTTCATTAATAGTATCTGTGTTCAAGAAAACTGATCGTAGATATATTAATGTCGGAAGCCATAAAGCATTCTTTAGCTCTACTACATACAAGAGATATCATTCATGGGATGTTTCTTTGTTTATAGAGTTGCTTGAATTTCTCATTAAAAATATCTATGTGAAATTTGGCAACACAATATATCAGCAGCATATAGGTATTCCAATGGGTACTAATTGTGCACCCCTGTTGGCTGACCTGTATCTGTTCTCTTATGAATATGACTATATGCAGGCGCTTTCAAAAACCGATCCATTCAAAGCCCGTTCCTTCTCATTCACCAAACGCTATATAGACGATCTTCTCGCTGTGGATAATCGCTATATAAATGACGCAGTGAAGGATATATATCCACCTTCACTGGATTTGAAGGAAACTACAGATAGCCCTACAGGCACATCTTATTTAGATCTATATCTCTATAAAAATGAAGCGGGCATTCTCTCTCGTCGACTTTATGACAAAAGAGATGATTACAATTTCGACATCGTAAACTATCCCTTTCTGGACAGTAATATTCCAGTGGGACCTGCATATGGCGTATACATATCTCGCTTAGTAGCATTTGCTAGATCCTGTGTTAAATGTGATGATTTTAATCAACGTCACAAAACATTGTTGCAGAAACTTATAAAACAGGGCTATTCCACCAAGCGCCTCCACTCAAAGTTTCTCAAATTTGGCGATACATATCGCATGCTGATAGCAAAATACGAACGTAGCGTGCAAGATCTATGGCGCTACGTTTCGTAACTTGTGTCTAATTCCGCTTAACCCGGGGCTAGGGGCCGTATGAACCCATGTACTTCAAGATCCTCATGGTACTCATATGAACAGTCACAATCAAAGCGTGACTGAGATACATCTTTTTTTTAGATGACGACTCTATAACGAATGTTATGGATTAAGAATACTGATCAGCGATACGGATTTGATATTTTTGGAACATCATGATGTCTTGCCGGCATCATTGAAAACTGTTGACCGCTTCTCTCTTGCAGGAAACAAGCCTATGTTTATGTATACTATGATTGTCTTTTTGAATTTGGTGCTAAAACTGTTATATGGAAAATGGAATAGGTCTTTGGATTATGGACGCGGATATTCTCTAATGGACGACGGCTGGATAATGAATGACGGACTAGACGCTTGTAATTCGATGGTTACACCTTTGATCTCTACAAAAAACTCTGAACAACAGCAACGTCAAAACAGTGGTAAGGTGTCAGCTGATGTTACGATTGCTGCTGATGGAAGCACATGTGTGTCAGTAAAGAAGGCGGAGTTCCTGCTTAATCGGTCCAATAAGAGTGTATTGATCAAGCTATTGTGTCAGCGACTGACTGAGCATGGTATTAGAAACTCTCAATGTGACGGTGATGCTGATGGTCTGATTGTCGAAACTGCAATTATTATTACTAACACAGGAAAATCTGTAGTAGTTGCTAGTGATGATACGGACGTGTTTATAATGCTGCTGAAACATGTGAATACAACCATGGCTGATGTGTTCTACACTACATTGATGAGAGATTGTAAGTCATCAAGAACAAAACCTGTTCCGATGTGGTGGCGTGTTCAAAGCGTTGTGACGACGTTACCGATTCCCTCTGACCTCATCTTGTTAGTTCATGCTTGGGGTGGCTACGACACGACTTCCGCCAAATATGGCAAAGGCAAGATGAAGATCATGGAAACGCTGAAGTAAAAAAATCTTCAAGAGACAGTCTCTGGTTTCGGAAACGTTGAGGCAACACAAGAGGAGATCGGTAGTGTAGGCAATAGCGTTATGCTGAGTATCTTCAATGGAAAGAGTGAAACGCTCACAGCATTACGTTATGCTGAATGGCGCATGATGGTTCTTGGAAAAAAAGAAACTAAAGCCAGAAAGCTTGCCCCCGACGGTTCGGGCTGTGTATTTCCATGCACTAAGGGTGCACTTGCAGGTGTGCCAATGGGCCACCCTAAACCTGACATTTCTCAATCCTACGCAATGGGGGTGGAAAGCAGAAAACGGTGTCCTTGTTCCAGTGAAGACAGATATTGCTGCAGCACCAGAATTTGTCCTCAACTTTATTCGCTGCAGCTGCAAAACAACATCCAAGAATACGTGTGGCACAAAATTGTGCAGCTGCAGGAAAAACGGTCTGGACTGTGTGGCTGCCTGTAGTGATTGCCGCGGCACATCTTGCAACAATGTTTCAGGAGACAAATCAGACGTTATCTTGGATGATGACATTCTCGATCATATCTAAATAAAGTTTGACAGTTCATATAGTTGGAGATATGATTTCCAGTAATTCGGCTGAGGAGTAGGAAAAAGTGCTCTGACGTCAAGCTCTCAATATGACGTCACCGTGTCACTTCTGCAGTGTTAACTATGGTTAATTGGCTATAATTAGATGGCTCATTATAACATATACCTAAAGAAATTAAATTGTAATTTATCAGAATTTCACATATTTTCTGTCTCGGGTGACCTTTTGACCTCTGCCGAGGTCACTATGTGGTCAATAGCAACGGGATTGATTTTATCATTTAGAGGGGCATCTCCTGCAAAGAATAAGCCCAAATATGACATGATTGGACAAACACAAGTAATTCCATGTGCGATTCTGTTACCCCTACCCCATGAAATAATTACCAAAAACACCCCCTGAAGCAAATCAAAATAAAAAAAATTCCCCAAGGGCCTCAACGTGAGGCTACTCACATATCATTCTCCATGGCATCCGGTACCACTAAGCCAAAAATCAGCTATGGTATATTTTTTTGAAAGTCAATCTCTCCCGGACTAATGGCGATGTTAAATGACGAGACTTCATGGACTGGTTAAGTGACGGGACTTCGTGACGATGTTAAGTGACGAAGCTACATGGCGATGTAAATGACGGGACCTCATCGTCATGCTAAATGACGGGACTTCATGGCAGTGCTAACTGACTGGACTTCATGGCAATGTTAAATGACAGGATTTCATTGCCATGTAAATGATGAGATTTCCTTGTCGTATTAAATGACGGGATATTATGGCCATGTTAAATGATGAGACTTCATGGACGTGTTGAACCACGGAACTTCGTGACCATGTTGAATGACGAGACTTCAAGGTCAATCAAATGAAGAGAGGTCTTAAACGTGTTAAATGATAGGACTTCGTGACCATGTTAAACGACTGCATTTCATGTCCATGTAAATGACAGGAATTCATGGCCATGTTGAATGACGGGACATCATTGGCCATGTAAATGACGGGATTTGATGCATGTGTTAAAGACGGGACTTCATGGCAATGTTAATTGACGGGACTTCATCGCCATGTTTAGAGACGGGACTTCATCGTCATGTCAGCATTTGGAATGTAATTTATATACGAAACCGGCCATAGTATTATATTTGTACAAGGTATTCTTGTTAGAGATGTGTTTGGTCAGGAAAAGAATTTTTGGCAAGCCAATCAAAATATAGGATTTCTTTCTGAAAATTTGAATTGGAAGATATCACTTGGTGCAATGGAGTTTCTATATTAATCAATTCTCGTACCACAGATGGAGGCGGTCGAACAGCTTGGGCCAAGTCCTGGTTTCAGAGTCCTCACGTTTGGTCTAACAAAGTGGACTTCTATAGCGACCGATCGGTAAGCAGAGCTAAAGCCGGGGGCACACGATCAAATTATCTTTGACTATCCACCAGAAAAATTACTGTTATGTCGCTTGAATATATCCAATCAGTTGCTTCAGGTATGTCATTCACATTTCGTGTGATAAGCATCGGCTTAGATTTGGACCGGTAGAAAGAAACTGCATGGAGGCAAAGTAGACACAGACACATCTGGTCATTCATAATTTATCAACATGTCAGAACTGTCACTTTGATGAACGAATGGCTTTGAGCAGGTTAGCTGGATTTACCTCTCTAAAAAAGTCGCTTTGCTCAATAAAGTGAAGAACATATCGATCCGCCATAAACGACCATGAACATATTTATCCGCATCGGATGATATTCAATAATTAAACTGTCGTCTATCTAATTTGCCTAATAATATACGACATGTTTTGTTCTGTATTGGAAAACCACTGTTACAATATATAAGCTAAGTGTCAAGCAAACACGACTTTTTTACCTTCTTTTTTAGAGAGGTAGTTCTCTTTCTGACCTGATGAAGGACAAAAGCTGTGTGAGAGTATACCAGGTCTCTCGTGACCAGCATGTTAAATTTAGTGAATATACTCTTTACATTGTATTGATCGCATAATATGTTAAATAGTTCAGCTTAATATACAAATTATACTCACCCTTCCCTGTAATTTGCAGTGGCCAACTCCCAACGTGTACCACAATGGACCTTCCCTGGGTTCTCGACAGGCTACCATTCCAGCCGCTCCATCCTACAGTATGGGGTGGAAGAGAGCATACACAGTGGATAATCAAGGTAAACATACAGATAAAACACATTTCTCATATCAGATGTGATTGCCGACAGCTCTGATCGCCTTTCCAATGCTGGACTCATAGGCAAACCTAATCTGAGGATCTGTCGGTCAAGGGATCTCAAACAAGCGGTGTCGGTCTAGGGAAGGTACGCAGTAGCCCAATAAGCGATGACAGAAATCTATCAACTAGAAGCAGGGCTACTGGGTCCCGCCCGTAAAACTTTCTCAACAGACACCAGCTAGGTGTGTCTCCTACCACACCTGAAGTAATGAATAACGTAACTGACCTAACTGCATCCTTACCCCCAATTTCAAGCGAGCAATAAACAAAACTCCTGTCAAGCAGCTTGAATTTGGAGAGAAGACTTATATTATGCACCGACAGCAAAATTAACCATTGATAATCATTGGATATTGTTTTCAAAAGGAATGCTCAACCTTTTTTCATTGACTGACTTTTGTGTACCAATACATGCTACTCGGTATCTTACCAGACACATATGTTGTTTTTTGTTATGCACACTACAGCTACCTTTTATCCTTCCTTTCAAGGAGATTGCAGACAAATCCAATGTTACATCTACTGCGCATGTCTCTGCGCAGCTACCAAAGAAGCGATATTTAAATGAAATTTTGTGGAAAAGGAAAATATAAGCTTTCAAGTTGTAGAAGAATGTTTGAATTGGATAATGTGTTTTCCAAATTTTGAGGCAATACGACCTGAACAAAGTAACGCTGGCAAATTGACTCAGGATAATATGGTTTTCCATATTGAAACCCTACTGTCCTGAATAGAATTCTGGTGACCGTCCATTTTTGTTAGATTTTCAGATGCAGCATTGTTCCAGACAACTATTGAGGCATTTTGGAGAAAATGACATTTTAACTTCTTAAAAATTCTGAGCTGTTTCTATGAGAATAGAGGCATATTTTCATAGAATTCCCATATATTAAAGTAGGGTTAAACCATTATAGTAAACCATATAAATTCCTAGATTATGGAAAAATAAACCTGGTGACCCCTGATTTTTAACTTTTATTTTGAATGATGAAGGTTTGCGCTATCTGTTGTTGAAATTTAAGAAAAATTACATTTTATTTTTCCTTGAGATGGAATCTCCGAAGATCATCTCAATCACAAATCTCTCACAAAGTACAGGGCTGCAGTTGACTATAGACTTTCAGTAACCGTATATGTACACAAACCCAATCGAATGATCTTAAACGGTACTAGGTGCAAAGTATCATGGGTAATTCCAAGATGGCGTCGGAAAAGTACATTTCTCGTAATTTTCAATGAAAAAAAAGTCAAAAGATAACTTTTCAAGATATCACGTAGCTGTGATGTGTATGCGGCAGCCAATTGTACAGACATTGTCTTGTGCCCCAAAGTATCAACATCATGGCACGATCTACATGTAGTTGGCTTTAGGAAGGATGGAATTTCTAGCTACCGAGTTTTACTCATATATGGTGATCGTCTGCGTCATTATGAGGCCATTTGCGCCATCCTAGGTGCGACGGTTCATGAGAAATTCAAAATGACGCCCATGGGGTCATCAGAAGTTTTCGACGTATTCGCTTTTTCACAAAATTATCACCGTTTTTCGTTTCAAATGACAGAAAATTATCTTATTTCTTTTATACTAATCATTCTCTAATATACTGAGCCCTGTTTGCGACGGCGATGTGACGTAATCAGCTCGGTCATCTTGATTTTTGTTACCCTGTCTGTTAGATCTACATGCAGAGACAAATATTTTGAAAAACAGAGTAAGATTTGATAACATTGCGGTAAAAAAAATTGAAAGGTGAATGACATGGTTAATAATACTAAGGAATTTCTGGTACTTAAGGTCCAGATTATGGCGCATTGTTCGTATACATAATCAAATGATTTGGTGTAAATTTTATTTTGAAAAAAATGCCCTAATTACCATTTTGAAACCCTGAATATCCAGTATTCAGAAAACATACAAGTCGTTTTGGTGACTTTATTTATTGCAATATAATATAGGATCGCTATGATATATGCTAGGATCCTGAAACTGTTAATATATTAACTAGACTAACTTACCTTTCATCCACTCAAGGGCAAAGTGAATACCCAGGTCCAATCGACTACAAGCGGGAAACAGCAGACAATCTGGTCCTGAAGAGGAGTTCGTCTTTCACACACGGCCTCAGGCGAGGAGGAACTATTCTATGGTCTTCCGCAGGTACAGGTCCTCTTGTCGTCATTAATTCCTTGGTGGCATGAGTCTGTGGTCGCTTTTCCTGTTCTGCTGGCAGAGACCTCTCTGACGTGTCCCCACTGTGTTTTTTTTTCATAGAAGGATACGCCTGCTTCGTTTTGTTTTGGCGCACTCAAATCTTCAAACCTAATAATAATTTTGTTCTACTTTATTTAGAACAATAAAATCAACTCAACACATGCAAATATATATTAGAAAAAGTTCTGTGACAGTTCTACAGAAAAAACATTCTACAGAGTAGTCATGTTGGCCCAGAGTCCTTGGCTACGCAAACTAGACTAAATCAATTACCACTGGTCCTTCTATAATTCAATCACTAGAATGTTCAAGAATTTAATTTGACGTCCTGTCAAGAAAATCATGGCATTGAGAAAATGGCAAATATTGCACCACATTGCACTATATTAGTTCTTAACATTTAACAATTTTCTGAAAATAACAGCATTTTAATATCCGTCCAACCTGACTGACATAATTTACTGGCTTACCTATTCATAAAGGCTAAGATGACATTATGCCTTGTATATATACTGTGCGTATGGAGATGTTTGTAACTTTCTTCACTGCTGAAGATGCTATTACTAATCGCGAAATATACGGAATGAAATTGTCATCCCTACTCGGTTGCTTTTCTTCTTTATTATATTACTTTGGAATTGTTAAATCTTGTCAGCACGTGGTCAATTCAAATTTTCAAAATGAAATCCGGGACTTTCATTGGCTAGTGGGAAGAGCGGGAAGATAACCAATCAATTACGAAGTTTATGTTAGGTTTCATTGCCTTCAACTTGCCTCTTGTGCTTATCTTTCCAACAGAGATTACGCCTGGTCCGGGGAAGTACGAAACTTGCAACTCCAATCAGCCAAAGATTCCAGCATTTACTATTAGAGGATTGAGACGAGAAATATCCCACGTCCTTGGTCCATTCTCTACATTCTAAGAACAAGACAGTACTGTCAAACTCACTCTTCTACATATGACGGCTGTATGGGCTCCACATTTGAACAATTTTCAAGTGATGACAGTTGTATGTGCTCCACATTTGAAGAACAAAATTCTAGAGATGGCGGTTGCCTGGGCTCCACATTTGAAGAACAATATTTGACAAATAACAATTATCTGGGATCCACATTTGAAGAATGTTTTACATATGACAGTTTTTTGGGTTCCACATTTGAAGAACAATATTATACAGATGACATTTGTCTGGTATGCACATTTGAAGAATAGTTTACAGATGACAGATGTCTGATCTCCACATTTGAAGAACATTATTTCTACAGGTGACTTTTGTCCGGTCCCCACACTTAAAGAACAAGGTTCTACAGATGATAGTTGTCCCGATGCCATATCTGAAGAACGTTGTTTCGCAGATTGCAATTGTCAGGACTCCACATGTCAAAACAGATGTTCCATAAATGACAGTTGTCTGCACTGCACATAGGGAAGAACAATGTTCCACATATGTCAGCTGTCCAGTTCCCACATTTGAATGACACTTTCCTACAGACGATAGTTCTCTGAACTCCACTTTTCAAGAACAAAAAACAGAGAGTTGAAAATGTGTGACTTTGTAGCCTATCCTAATGGGGTCGTTTTGCACCTATTGGCACAAACCCCCAAATATAAGTTCTCAAATGGCGGCCATGTTGGGGTGCCAGAAAGTCATTTTCTTCGAAATTTTTGCTTTCCTGCTCACGAAAGGCAGAATTTTATTCCACATCAAATGATTATTTACGAATTCATCATGCAGTTTTTGCTAGAAGAAACTTGAACAAATAAAAGAAATCGAACAATTAGACAGAAAAATCTGTCGAAAACCATGCCTTCTGCATTGTCGCCAGAAGATAAGAGAGAAAGAGAGATCAACAACAACATGCGTGTCATACATATCATTATCCCCAGTGTTGTATCATATACCCAAGCCGCCCTGGGTATCACTATTATGGAGTCATTGTATATTTTTGTCATCAGCATTGTCCCTCTTGTCCAGTGAGAAGCCCCCATGCGAGGAGTCGCCCTAAAATACCTACTGCATGTTTAGCAATATTCTGGGCACGGTTACAGTGGTTGTAGAATTGAAATGCCTAATATTTGAGACAGGTCATTTGATCAACGATAAATTCATTTGATGTATTTCGCAATTGTTTAGAGTCTGAAACTGCACACTGTAGCTTTCAATGAAAATTTTACTTCGTGGGGTCACACACAAAACGGTTAGTTCCGAGTAATCGTGGCAATTGTGTCCTCTATGAAGATCGGATTTTAGGATTACCCCTATCTGACTTGGGCTATTTGGGGTGCCACTTTGTCCCCTCCCACCTCCTTATTATTTTTCTTACATCTTTGGGGCAGTTATTCCCCACGCTATATATTGGGGTCATGCTCTACTAGAAAATGTAAAATCTTACAAAATTTTCGCTCTGATCACGTCACCGTGAGGTCAACTTCGAAGAAAGCATTTTTTTGGTCGAGAATTTTCTATTGATGCGGTTTTCTCCGAAAAAACTACATATTAAGTTAGGAAACAATTATCTGATGAGAAATAAAACATCTTTATGAGTAAAAAAGGCAAACGAATTGACGAGTAATGACGAAAAAGTTTCAGAACCAGTCTCCTCAAACTTAAAAAACAGAAGTTTGACTGGATGTAAAATTTCGTTTTCCGCATTTTTTTTATCAGCATTCCGGCTGTTTCCCCAACACCTAGTTTTATATAAAACCAGCATCGGCGGTCCAAATTATATCTGGATCTTGACTCATTCACGGCATAAACACCCACAGACCAGGAGAATGAACGATCAGGGCTCGATGATAGGCGACACATGCAATTATCAGCCAATAGAATTTGAAATCGAATTCAGTCCGTATCGCAAGCGAATCGAATGCTGGTCGTTACTTCTCTAATGTATGGATATACAGAGGAGGCAACCATTCTTAATTTTACATTCACCCGCCCGCCACCTGACCCAAAGTGACCTCGAAGATCCATGGAACAACGTCCATTCATATATGAATATTATCATAAAATATTTTAATCTATCTTCTCATATTGTTACCAAAGTTATAGTATTTTACAAATTCAAGACGCATAACTGAATGCCGTTTTCGAAGTCTACATGTTAGTATTAAGCCGGGTATAGATTTGTGTTTTGTTTCTGACATGTGATTAGTCTAATATTTTCTTCTATATGTATCGACCCTGAACAAATCCTTCTGGTCTTCGTGGTTTAGTTATCCAGAACTGCTTTCAAGTCTATTTGCGATGCAGGATGCGAAAATTTGTATATCACATTTAACAGTCTTATTGGTCATCAGTTATTGAGATAGTTTCTTGTTTCTCGTGCTTTGCTAAACATGTCCTCGTTGTCTCTGTGATATTAGTAAGTTTTCTTTGATATACGCCGTATTGATCGAACGAAAAACATATTTCCCGAGATCCTTTCAGAACAGTTTGAAAAATTCAATGGGAAACCATTTTTGTTTTCCGTTTTCTGTTTTCTCCAGGGCAGCATAGTTAATTAAACCTTCTAATTTTGAAGCATCTTTTTCCAGGGCGGTATTTCGATTGAATATAAAGTTTCACTAATTACATTGATGCTTAAATTCAATTATTGTCCAGTATATAGTTTTCGCTGTCAAATTTTTGTTCCTTTCTAATTTGTTCACTGTCGAGTATTTCATCCCCATTATCAAGCTTAACATCCGTTGGTAAAATTCTTTTTTTTTCTGTTTCAAGAAATTATTTTTTTTACCCAAATTTGTCCATTTTACCTTCGATATTTGCTAATACGCCTTATCTTTTATCTTTCCGTATAGATCGCATTTGCATTTGCTTCGGCTAATTTTGCGTAGTTATGCTCTATGCCATTTTCCAGTAGTTTACATTTCACCTTTTTCTGACTTTTCATTCTCATTTTTCTTCAGTGATGCATATTTAATAGTTTCGCCTCTTACCTTCATTAGATATTTCTAAGGACCACCACATTTTGCACCACACGAACCACGATCATAAGGGATTTCGCCTTTTCCTACTACTAGCGGTCCATTTCAAGTCGTGTTTCTCTGTTAAAGGGCTATATTAGAGGACATTCTCGGATATTGTTGTTTATCTCAGTTTTCACAATATACAATTAATCTGGATCTTTCAGACGAGAACAATTTAACGTTCAATATGTTTTACCCCTGGAAGTGTTCGTGAATTCGTAATTCATAATCGTCAAGCATTGCTCAGTTTTATACACAGGTTTTATATTAGATTCGGCTGTAATGTTCAGCATGCCTGAAGCAGTAATGACATAATCTAGTCTAACCTGCTTTCTAGGACTTCTGTCTCAATATATATCGCCTTTCATTCTCGTGCATGGCTATTCATATATCCTATAGCCTACCTTAAACTGTTTGACGGAGATGAGTCACGCTGTATGAATATGTCTCCATAAATTGTCTGTGTACAACTAATACATGGCAGTGTGACTAACGTCACTGGACCTACGAAGTAGGGTAGGCATTAGGACACCGACGCGAACTGAACTCTTGGAAATCCCCCCGCCGCCAACCCCTCCCTCGCCCCTCCCCCCAGTTGAAATCCTGCCTATATTAAGATGGGCACTGCCCAAGTCAGAATCACCAATCGCCAGAAATTTTCATCCAAAGTAGGTCAGCTCAGAACTTGCTGGTAAGAGTCCCCTAATGCACCTCCATGCCAAAAATCTCACCCACTCACCCACTCATTACCGGTCAATTTGCAAATGAGAACCTACTTCGTAGGAATAAAATGTTCACTATTGAAAAATCTTACACAATTTAACATGTGGATCACTCAGTTGTAATATATTGTTGACGTGATATGCTTTCAAAATGTGGCATCAAGCCAACTCAGTCTATATGTAAAAGCTAATATCAGTGTAAATTTAATAAAGAAATACTACCGGCATATTTTGTACGACATCCATTTGATGTTGTGTTATTCGCCCAAGGCTGTTTTCTACTTGACCTCAGATTAAAATGCGCTGTTGTCCATGCGACTGTTACGAAACAGATCAACCAAGCTGGAAAATGTCACGCATCGCTCAATTATGAAATCATTGCCTGATTTGACCGTCAAAAACGAATCTAATCCTGTCCGGGTACAGAGGTAAGTAGTATACAATACCCTAATTGGCGAAGTAGCGCCTCACTGCGCATGCGCAGAACCTTGTTGTGACGTCATAAGTGTGCGCAGAAAAAAAAATGGGGCGGTATTGGGGCGGTGTGCGCATGCGTGATGTGTGGGAGGTGGGTACAAGATGGCCGCCATGTGGGAGGTGGGTACAAGATGGCCGCCATGTGGGAGGTGGGTACAAGATGGCCGCCATGTGGGAGGTGGGTACAAGATGGCCGCCAAGTATGAGAGCTATACGGGCATGTACATATCTATGAGAGCATGTACATATCTACATGTATGAGAACTATAACATGTACATATCTATGAGAGCATGTACATATCTACATGTATGAGAGCTATACGGGCATGTACATATCTATGAGAGCATGTACATATCTACATGTATGAGAACTATAACATGTACATATCTATGAGAGCATGTACATATCTACATGTATGAGAACTATAAGGGCATGTACTGTGGGAGGTGGGTACAAGATGGCCGCCATGTGGGAGGTGGGTACAAGATGGCCGCCATGTGGGAGGTACAAGATGGCCGCCAGTGTCAGTGAGTGCAAGATGTGGGAGGTGGGTACAAGATGGCCGCCGTGGGTGGTGGGTGGAACGAAAAAAAAAAAGTTCCGGCAAAAAAAAAAAAAAAAAATGTATTCATGCGCGGTGATGCGGTTTGGCCGTGGTTTTGGCGGTGATTCGGTCTCGGAAAAAGCTTCCGCGGAGAAAAAGTAGTCCCTAGATAAAATGGTCCGATGGGGTCGAGTGAGGTATCAAAGTGAAGCTTAGGTGAGGGGGCATCTAATGGGCTGGGTGTGGGATTGAAATATCGGCATTGTGCGCATGCGCGGTGACCGAAGGGTATGAAAATAGCCTTTTTGGAGCTAGGGGAGCCCCTAGTGTACCGATGGGGTCGAGTGAGGTATCAAAGTGAAGCTTAGGTGAGGGGGCATCTAATGGGCTGGGTGAGGGGTTGACATATCGGCCTTCTGCGCATGCGCGGTGGCCGAAGGGTATGAAAATAGCCTTTTTGTAACTAGGGGAGCCCCTAGTGGACCGATGGGGTCGAGTGAGGTATCAAAGTGAAGCTTATGTGAAGGGGCATCTAATGGGCTGGGTGAGGGGTTGAAATATCGGCCTTCTGCGCATGCGCGGTGGCCGAAGGGTATGAAAATAGCCTTTTTGGAACTAGGGGAGCCCCTAGTGGACCGATGGGGTCGAGTGAGGTATCAAAGTGAAGCATTCATGGAAGGGGCATCTAATGGGCTGGGTGAGGGGTTGACATATCGGCCTTCTGCGCATGCGCGGTGGCCGAAGGGTATGAAAATAGCCTTTTTGGAACTAGGGGAGCCCCTAGTGGAGCGATGGGGTCGAGTGAGGTATCAAAGTGAAGCATTCATGAAGGGGCATTTAATGGACTGGGTGTGGGGTTGACATATCGGCCTTCTGCGCATGCGCGGTGGCCCAAGGGTATGGAAATAGACGTTTTGGGAGCTAGGGGAGCCACTAATGGGCCGATGGAGTTCTATGAGGTATCCATGTGAAGCCTATGTGAAGGGGCATCCAGTCATGGGTAGGTGCATGTAAAATTTTTCCTGAAAAAAAAAAACGGAAAACGGACTTTATCGAAAAACCTGGGAAAATGCCTATATGGGTATGAGGGGTATATAGGTCGCCGGGCTTAACTGGGAGGTGGGTACAAGATGGCCGCCATGTGGGAGGTGGGTACAAGATGGCCGCCATGTGGGAGGTGGGTACAAGATGGCCGCCATGTGGGAGGTGGGGACAAGATGGCCGCCAGTGTCGTGCAAGAATGTGGGAGGTGGGTACAAGATGGCCGCGTGGGTGGTGGGTGGAACGAAAAAGTTCCGAGCAAAAAAAAAATGTATTCCTCCGCGGTGATGCGGTCATGTTTGGCGGTGATTCGGTCTCGGGAAAAAGCTTCCGCGGAGAAAAAGTAGTCCCTAGATAAAATGGTCCGATGGGGTCGAGTGAGGTATCAAAGTGAAGCTTAGGTGAGGGGGCATCTAATGGGCTGGGTGTGGATTTTGGGTGCTATGTAGGGGTGTGTTTGGGTTAGAGATGAGCTAATCACGGTTCGAATGGGTCGTGTGAGGTGTCAAAGTGAAGCTTGTGTGGGGTAGAGTCAGAATGGTGTGTTTTTGAATGCAAGTCGCGTCAATCTGCGCATGCGCAGTTGGTTGTATTAAGTAAAGTGGCCATTTTCGGGCAGTACATGAAGGTATTTGAGATCGAGATGGGCTATTCACGGTTCGAATGCGTCCTGGAAGGTGTCATCTTGTAGTTCTCGGGGTGTACATTTCGATTTGAGGGATGTTCGCGTCATCGGTGACGTCATCGGTACGAGTAGTAGCGAAAGTGGACATTTTCGGGTAGTACATGAAGGTATTTGGGGTCGAGATGGGCTATTCACGGTTCGAATGCGTCCTGGAAGGTGTCATCTTGTAGTTCTCGGCGTGTACATTCCGATTTGAGGGATGTCCGCGTCATCTGTGACGTCATTGATGACGTCATCGGTACGAGTAGTAGCGAAAGTGGACATTTTGTGGGTGCGTGGGGGTGAGTTTGGTGTAGATAGGGACTATCCTTAGTCCGAATGCGTCGTGTGAGGTATCATTTTGTAGCTCTCGAGGTGTACATTCCGAGTTGAGGCATGTCCGAAGCATCTGTGACGTCATTGTTGACGTCATCAGTAGGAGTAGTAGCGAAAGTGGACATTTTGAGGCAGTGAAGGAAGGTATTCGGAGTAGAGAGGAACCATTCTTGGTCCGAATGCGTCCTGAGAGGTGTCATGTTGTAGCTCTCGGGGTGTACATTCCGCGTTGAGGGATATCCACAGCATCTGTGACGTCATTGGTGACGTCATCAGTACGAGTAGTAGCGAAAGTGAGCATTTTGGGGCAGTGAAGGATGGTATTTGGTGTAGAGATGGACCATCCGCGGTGCGAATGCGTCGTGTGAGATGTCATCTTGTAGCAACGCCCACCAACGCCATTCTTAATGCATCAACGTCCAGGTGAAATAGCTCAGAAGCTCTGATATTCCATGGAATTGTCACTAATTCTTCGAAATGCAGTGACGCCAGTCGACGCCCGTCGTTACACCTTAACACCATGATATAGACCGGACAGAGAACAACAACAGCAACAACAACAATGATCACACATAAGAGAACAACAACAACAAGAAGTTTTTTTTCATATAGTTTATTCTCCCCAATGTTACATCATACCCACGTTGGGGTAGCCGCGTTGGGTATATTTACAATTCAAGAATATTCTTGTCCAATCAGAGGCCACCATTTGCATCTGTCATATTCGTTCCTGTCCGTTAGATGTATTCTCGGCTACTCTTGTCCAATCAGAAGTCGCCATTTCAGAAAGTTCCATCTTCGGCCATGTTCGCTCTGAACCGTTTGTTCTAATCGTCATCGGACAGGCCAGGATACCGTTGAGGAAACATATCCTCAGATAGTTGTTTGCGCATTCTGAGTATCTATCAGTGCATGGGTGAATACTTTCATCCGATGGGGTGGTGGGTCAGTTTAACCACGAAGAACGTAACATTGGTGACCCTCTCCACTATCCACTTGGTGTTGGTACGCTGTTCATAGCCCCATTCTAAGGGATCCACAGTGCCCAGTTGGGTCAGCATCGTCTCTAGCGACGCCCGATTGGTGATTGTGAAAGGATGGTCGTACACTGGGTTGATGGCACTGGAATAGAAATAGCACAATTCACGCGTCATCTTATGGCATAAGATGTACCCAAATGCTACATTTAATGTGAAGGATGTAGGTTGGTCATTGAAGATGGCTTCCACGTAGCTGCGTAGACGGGCGAGGTCGATCAGTCGGAAATTGTACAAGTCCAATATAGGGCGATGACGGTGGAAGCAGTGTCGGATCATGGACCAATGGCGTCGATACATCTCACTCACTGGATGATCTTCGGGTAAGAGATCGCTGGGAACATCCACCGCATCTTCCAGAAAATGTTCGTTGTTGTCAGGTGTATTACTGGAAACAGTGATGCTAGGGACCGGCTGGATATCTAGGCTCTTCTGAGCTGTGGGTATAGGCGGGCTCTCCGTGATCGCATCACCAGTGGCATTCTCCTCCCCGGGTTCATCTTCAGTGGATCTGTCCCTCCTGGGTACCTCTTTAGTGGAAAGTTGTCCCTCATGCCGTGGTGATGCACCATGAATCAAACGCTCATGCCGTTTTAACTGACTGGGTCATTTGAAGAGTTGACCACATTCTTCGCATCGACGCTTGGATGGCCCATGAATTGAACGTTCATGGCGCTGTAAATGATCTGGGCGATGAAACGACAGTGTAGGCCTACATATCGTACAGCTATACCGGGCGGTTCCATCGTGCTCGGTAGCCTCATGGCGGCGCAAGTCGTGCCTGCGAGTGAATGATTTCGAGAACGTAGTACAAGTGAACATCTTGGTGGTTGACAGAGTGTCTGATGAAACGGCCAGGCCGTTTCCTTTTTATAGCAAGCTATCTGTTGATCTATTTTTAGCACAATCAGTTCTAAACTAGGAGAAAACCCCTATCACCTCTAGCCAAAAGGGCTAATATCGGTCCCGGGGCTTATTGGGATCTGCCTATCAAGTCAATGGGGTGATGTGAACAACAACAAGTTCAGCAAGGTTCATACAGTTTATTATCCCCAATGTTACATCATACCCAGGCTGGGGGAGCCGCCTTGGGTATGTTTAGTATGTTCACAGCAAAACAAATTGAAATATCAAACACCATGTTTTATTATTTAACGCACCGTCACATTATGTACAAGTGTTTACTGAGCTCAAGTCAACGATCAGCATGTAGACATAGAGACTATGTGCGGCATCTTATGGTATTCATCAGGGCGCGGGTGACGCATTCAACCGATGGCGGTGGTCGGTCAGCTTGGTAAGGAAGAACGTGGCATTGGTGACCTTCTCTACGACCCATTGTATGTTGGGGCGTTGACGATGTGCCCATCTCAAGGGTTCCACGGTGTCCAGTATCTCCAGCATCGTCTCTAGTGACCCCCGGTTAATGATGGTGAGCGGTTGGTCAAACACATGGCTGTTATTACTGGCATAATAATACCGTAACTGGTCCGTCTTTTTGTGACGTAAGATGTACCCGAAAGCGACATTCAATTTGAAGGCCGTAGTTTGATCTTTGAAGATGGCTTCCACGTAGCTGCGTAGACGGGTGCGGTCGGTCAGTGGGAAATTGTAGATATCTGGAATGGGGCGATCACGGTGGAAAATGTGCCGTATCATGGGCCATTGGCGCCGATCGATGTCATTCACTGGATGGGCGTCCTGTAACAGATCGCTGGGAATATCCACTGCATCTTCCAGAAAATGTCCGATGTCGTCAGGCGTATGACTGGCAACAGCAATGCTAGGGACTGGCTGGATATCTAGGCTCTTCTGAACTGTGGGTATAGGCGGGCTCTCCGTGATCGCATCACCAGTGGCGTTCGTGTCCCCGGGCTTATCTTCACTGGGTCTCACCTTCCGCGGCTCCTCTTCAGTAGGAAGTTGTCGCCCAAACCGTAGAGACGGACCATGAATCAACCGCTGATGCCGTCTTAACTGACTGGGTCGTTTGAAGAGTTGACCACATTCATTACATTGTTCCTTCGCGCCCTCGTGGAGTGAGTGTTCGTGTCGCAGTAAATGATCCTCCCGATTAAATGACTGTGCGCAGGTTATACAAGTATATAGTGTACCGTTGTGGATGGAGGAATCGTGGCGTCGCAAATCTTCTGGGCGAGTAAACTGCTTCTGGCAAGTTGTGCAAGTGAACATCTTGGTGGTTGACAGAGTGTCTGATGAAACGGCCAGGCCGCTTCCCTTTTATAGCACGCTAGCTGGTAATCTATTTTTAGCACACTCTACCCCAAGTCGAGGATCGAGACTGGTGTACTGGTGTACGACTGAGCGGCATTGCGCGCGCGCGCGCGCGCATGAAGACCCTCATGCATACCTCAATGCAGGCGCAGACGCGAAGTGCCCGGATGTAAAAATGACGTCACTTCCGGTTTGGGTGAATGGAGCGTGACGTTTGGACATGTCCAGACTTGTCTGACCGCCATTGTTGGAAAATGGCGGATAATGGCGGAAGGTGGCCGCCATTGTGGGGAAATGGCGGCTAATGGCGGCTAATGCCGGAAGGTGACCGCCATTGTGGAAAAACCCACAGACAGGTCAGAACATGCATTTCTATGATGTTCACGCATAATAAAAGGATTGATCTGTAATCTGTCTTGTTGTTGTTGCTCTCTATTTTGGACTAACCCATCAGAATAGTACGTATCACGGACTACACCCGACGTCTAGGCGCGCATGTGTGACATGGTCTATAAAACACGTCTCTCGGGATCACACACCTTCATTTCTACGGTTGCAGAGCCATGACGGAGATCCAGCCCTGTGCGACTCTCATTTTACAGCATGCCACCGCGGTGAATTCATTCACGGGT